>KZ112510.1:1431-175697 GCA_002120305.1 Hypoxylon sp. CO27-5 | reverse complement strand
AAAAGTTATATTAAAAAATAATAATAAAATAGAAAAAAATATTTTATATTAGAATTTTTTTAATATATAAGATAATTATTTAATTATTTAAAAAATAAAAAACTTAAAAATGTTAAGAATAAGGTAAAGATTTGCCCTAATATACTAACGGTGGAAAATACCGATAGGTGGGAAATACTGATTAGCACCACCTTTATGGTGGTGAGCCAAAGCGAACCTGAATAAAGTGGGGCGTGGCACGGGTAGCTTGGCCGCAGAGCAGGTGGCTTTTCGCTTTTCCACCGCTGTTACACTAGCAACTAGCAACAAGGGGGCGGCTATGCATTGGGGTACGCATATGGATGATTTCTACCTACATACACTACACGTATTCAGTAATGTATTCATCCTAGCAACGCCGACGTTAACGTTCATACGTAAGATATTGTAAAATTGCTAATGAATCTAAGTTTACCCCCAACAATATGGATTTTCTTCTCAACATTGTTAGGCTAAGCCATCTTCGCCATATAGGATCAATCCAATCTTGCAAAGCACGACTATGAAAATCAACCTTGCTGATGAGGACGTGATGCTTGGGTATGTAGGAAGCCGAGGCAAGAATGCTGTCACATCTTACGTGCTGTTGCAGTAATAATTGTATAATCCAAGCCGACTTTGGGTGGGGGACTATATCTAGTCACCTGCTTAACCGTCAGTTGAATAAGAATGGAATGCTCATTTCCACCAGAGAGTTACACTTGGCTTTGGGTTCGTTGACCTTGCAGCTACAACTACCGGAGGCCAATATGAAGTTTGAATTCAGCCACTCAGAACAACATCAAATCCTATTACTCCAGATTCGTTTCGTCCATATTACGACCTCGGCTTTCCAAGACTGATTGTTGGGGGCTATGTAGACAATTCTCCACTGAGTCAAAGGCGCAGTTGCACAATCACTCGTTATCATATGCCACGCCGGCAGCGGCAAAGTGTGTAAACACCATCGGGGTTTATATTCTCAATTAATCAAGCTAGTATCAAATGCCGTAAAGCATGAGATGCAGGTACACGCGGACATTCATTTAGACAAATCTCCGCGTGCCTAGTCATACATCCGTTCACACGAGACTCATTCCCATCTTTGGATATTAATAGGGAAAATTGTCCTGTTTTGATACCTAGTAAAGACCTTGACGAGATTTAAAATTTACCGGGTAATCTATCATGTTCCTATCCATAATGTCTTATTGTCTTAAAGCGCTGCTTGTACATCCTCATCCGGAGACTTGCATCTACCAATACATTGTAGAGAGTCGAACACTATAAGTCAGGTATCACAGTATTCAATGAAGTTGGTTACACCTAGGCGCCAATGACATTGAGACCTAACACAAGCCGCAAGTAAACACTACCTAGTAAAAGACTACGGATACCTCAGACATGATGCAATTGGCAACTGGGAGCTTAAATTCCGAAAGCGAAGCAAAGCGATAGGCGATTTTTGCACAGCCTCATTGGCCTCAAATCTCCCCACTCGGGTCTCATTTCCGCAGAATACCGGCGCATACAAGGCCGAGACCGCCTGATCGGCGCTACGTAGTGGCGTTACACCAAAGCATCCACCGGCATCCGTTCCAGATTCCAGAATTCTGGCACGTTGACAAACTGGGCGCATTTTTTGTGTTACTGGTTCCCTCTTTGATGATAAGCTCTGCTCAGCCATTTTCATCAGCTAACTAACTCCCTCAGCCATAACCATCGAATCTTTCCACCTGATAGACCGGATTGTCCGAAACCATCTCTGGTCGCACGATGCGTTGAGTTATTTTGCCTCATGATTGAGAACCTTATGTTACCGTCGTTGTTACTGGAGTCAGGCGAAAATACCACGTTGCACAGCCTGGACCAACACCACCACTGAAGAGATCAGATGGAAAAAGGCCATACTATACGGCGTCAGTAACGGCATTGATCAGAATGCCTACTTATTGCTATAACCTATTTCTGGCAGATTTTGTGCATCGCCGTTCTGGTCCTCTGGGTCACGAGGTAGGATTAAAGCCTCTTTATACCACCTCGCTGATTATATACCTAAATTCATCGTCCAGTCAGCCGACGCTTAGATCACTTGAGCGTCAGCGTGGGTTACCTTCGCTTTATTGCACAGCTTCAATTCAGGTCATCTTTTTTTGACTTATCTATCGCATGGCTGATAGTGATGATAATGGCTATGTGAGCTGCGGACACTTATACTAGATATTGCATGGTGATAAGATGTCGTCCTTGGAAGTATAGCCTAAAGCAATTTATATCATAGTCCGATATGGATCTGATGTGATTTTACTCTTTATATATGTACACCTTGCGCTATAATACAGCTTACCACATTGTTGTGAGTGTACAAGTCTCTGTACTTTGGAGAGAGGAGATGGCTCAGGGCTTTTCATATCCTCTAATCCTTGACTGACGGATTTGTCTATTCGAGTCGCAAACTAGTAGAGGAGGTGCTCATCCTTTCCTCACACCGACACGTGGAAGGTGAAGTGAGACTACCTGTCACTTAGACAGGTAAGCACTATGACCCAAGTACAATAGCCAAGTGATGAGGCAAAGCACTATTCCCGTGACCACGTCACCGGATTTCCACGCCGAGTTTCTCTACCAGGGCACTGTTGACCTTATTATGAAGGTCATTAGTTTCCTCGTTCGTTAGGGTTCGCTCGAGGCTGCGATAGTTGATCCTGTAGCACATGCTCTTCCTCCCGGTCTTAGGGTGCGTAAACTCGTCCACGAGCTTGACGTCCTCGACTACGTCCCCAGCCACACTACGGACAATTTCCATCATGTCATTCTCGTGGAAGTCGTGCACGTTAGCTTTCGTATTACCACCCGCCGCAGACGACGGCCTCAGCCAAAACGACACGTCCTTGGCGCAGGCGGGGTACTTTGAAAACGGCACGAAGCGCTTCAGCGAGCCCAGATCATCCGACACGCCCTTGAACTGATTCAGGAAGCGCTCGTCCCGCGACCAGAAGAGGCGGATATCCGGGATCTGGAACAGCAGCATAGCGATCCTGTCAAGGCCAATGCCAAAAGCCCAGCCCAGCTGATTCGGCACGCCTGCGTTGATGTAGATATCCTGCTTGACGACGCCGCAGCCCAGAACCTCGAGCCAGTCCCCGCTGTAGTAGACCTCGAGTTCCCAGGAGGGACTCGTGAAGGGGAAGTACGCCTCAACCCACCGCACCTGCAGAGGCTCGTCCACGAAGTTCGGATCAGCCCTCACGGCGGCGGCCTTGGCGCGCGAGAAGATCTCGACGACCATGAGCTCGAGCGACCTCTTCAGGTGCGCGGCGAGGGCCTCAGCCTCCGCCGGGGAGTGATGCTCCGTCTGCCGAGGGTTTCGCTCGTCGTGGAAAGGGGGGTTTAGATCCTGGACCTCAATGTCGTGCTTCGGCAGTTTTTCTAGGTCCGACCGGATAGCCGCCGCTATGTCCCCCCCATTGGCTGCGCTAGCGCGGTCCCATGATCGCGCGCCCTCCATCTGGTGGAATATCGGGTAATGGCTTCTGTCGACCTCATCGCGGCGGTATACGTCCGCGCTGATTAGGTAGCCGTCGCTGAGGTTCGCGCGGAATACGTCTGCTTGGTGCGCGCTGGTGTGGGTCCGGAGTAGAGTTTCGCTGTTGATGTAGTATGTGTCAGACTTCGCTCGTCCGGGGTGATCTTTCGGAAAACCTAGCGAGTCGAAGTTTTGATGTGTCGTGACGACAGGGTTGAAGGTATTGTGGTATTTGTAGGTCGGTGCCGGGAATACGGACTCGATGATCTGCCGGGTTATGTATACAGGATGATCTTTTTGCAGATGTAATCGGCGCGGAACCTTGTCAATGACATTTTGAGGCACGTTGAACCATGAATCTGTCTTGTAGGTGGTGCCATTGATCGTTGTGGAGGATGACTTTGCTCGATATTGTACGGTCGGAGCAGCTGGGGAATGCTCAGGTTAGGAAAGCTGAGCTTCGTAGTGCGTGATGCTTATTGGATGCACGCACCTCTGCGATTATTTATCCGTAGCAGAAGAGTAGGGCTACAGCTATTCGTGCCGCTGGCAATTGAGTTAATTGTCCTTCTTGCCTGTATACATGGCGAAGTAAGCCTTCTCGCCCACATTGTCGCACCTTCGAGACGTTGTCGACGTCGTTTAGCTAGAGCTGTGAGGCTCTTGCGGAGCTTACCCTAAAGATGAAGAAAAAATCGTCACCATGCCGTGATCTACAGGGACTACATGTAGCAGGTACCTATTGCCCATTGAATTAAGTCGCGAGCTACACCGTTTTAGGTAAGGCTTCTAGGTTCCCAGGGCGGAAGTAACCCTGAGCTTAAAGCTGCACATGTGCATGGTGATCTAGCCAATGTACAATGTACAAACTTATCGCCGAGTCATCACGACCGCGCTTAGACACTTCCAATTTTTCTCGGGCGAAAAAGCGCCGCACGAAAAATAATTACCGGTACAGCCGAGCCCGCGATTCTATTCTAGTTAGATTTTTGGAATGACTACGTTCCCGCCAGGTTGTTAGCCGCCAACTTTTCTTCCGAACTGGATTCAATTGCACCATTCTTTATGGCTTGAGCTCGCTGTATTTGGTAGGTGAGCATACATGGGGTTTCTCAACTACTTACTTACCAATACTATACCAACTGTCTTACTATTCCTCTTTCTTGAGTCTCGATACAGTCGGAGCAAAACAGTAAGCAAAACATAGGGATGGTGCTTTTTTCCCACTCATTCTTTGAGCCACGCCACCGTCTAGTGTAACATTCCAGAGGCCCAACATGGAGTCCGTTACTACGTCCCGGACGACCTCCAATGAGTCACCCGTGGCCGCCACCTCCGCTGCTGCGAAGGCCGCGACGGCTGCCAAGCCTAAGATCTTGAAGACCGACCCGGAAAAGAAAAAGAAGGCATTGGCGCATGATCGGATCTCGTATCCCTTCTGGTTCGGAGGAAGCGCGAGCAGTTTTGCGGCATGCGTCACACATCCGCTCGATCTCGGTATGTGCGAATTTTATGTCAATTCCTCTGTTCGGCACTATTCGGAACTACCCGCAAGCCACACCGCTAGACTGGCCAATGGCTAACATATGATGTATAGTCAAGGTCCGACTCCAACTCCGATCCGGCGATGCGCCGAAGAACATGAGCGGCACCTTTATGCACATTGTGCGAACACAGGGGCCTCGCGGGCTCTACAATGGGCTAACGGCGTCGCTTCTTCGGCAAATGACGTATTCGACAGTTCGATTCGGCGTATATGAAGAGCTTAAAACTCGATATACGCCCGAGGGCACGAAACCTTCTCTGCCGCTGCTCATCGGTCTGTCGACCTTCTCCGGTTTTCTAGGTGGCATATCAGGTAATGCAGCTGATGTGACCAACGTGCGCATGCAGCAAGACGCTGCTTTACCTTCCGCTCAGCGTCGCGGTTACAAGCACGGTCTGGATGGCATGTTCCGCATGTTGCGCGAGGAAGGCGTAAAAAGTTGGTTTCGCGGCGTCTTGCCCAATAGCACGCGAGCTGCGCTCATGAACGCCAGTCAGCTAGCTACCTACGACACTTTTAAGACGATGCTCATCACGTATACGCCCCTGGGAGACACGACCACGACCCATTTTGCTAGTTCGCTCTTAGCTGGATTCATGGCTACTACGATATGTTCGCCCGTGGATGTGATCAAGAGCCGAGTGATGAGCACCAGTCACGAGCAAGGGATCGCCCACCTCTTGCGGGAGATCTACGCCAAGGAGGGCGTGACGTGGATGTTTAAGGGATGGGTACCAGCCTTTTTAAGATTGGGACCGTAAGTTCGCTCATCTCAATAATTAAAATCCACCCATTCCTAAGAAAGTCACTGATAACAAAGCATAGGCAAACGATATGTACATTCCTGTTTCTAGAAGCACACCGCAAGGTCTATAGAAAGTTTAAGGGACTCGAAGATTGAGTCTCTTGCATCCGCGGATCTACTCATACTTCTCCATATTACATCACTTATAGAAACGGCATGGATTTAGACGTTATACCTGGAATGACGGCGTTTTAGAAGGTTTATGCATGACCACAGGCGTTGGGCGACATGACTGTTGTAGTTAGATTATACCTTAACTAGATAGGGGCAACAAAGTTTTATATTGCCTATGATCTGTACAATGGCCATGATGCTGCTTTTTCTCGCCCATGCATTGATTGTGCAAAATGAAAATAACAAATCGTGAAAATGCCAGTCCTTTTTCCCTAGTGTAAGGTCTCCTCAACTCCATGAAATGCAAACAAATCGGTAAACCAATCTCAGGAGAATTGAATCTCAAACTTGGTTCCGAGTCTCCTCATATTATACAGGGCACGCTGGAAACGCCGCCACGACTAGTGACACCAAGATCATCCGGTCGTATTCATCCTCTAACTCCATCCGCTCGAACCTGAGTTCCCATAAGGTGTGGTCCCATAAGCCGTTGCACCTCCGCCCCAAGCGCTAGCACCCCCAGGGTTTCCATACGGGGTGGTATATCCTTGGTCCATATAACCAGCACCTGCGTCCATGGCATCAGGGCTGCGCGGTCCATCGTACTCTCCATTCATACCGTCGTTCTCGCCGAGACCATGGATTAGACCCGCTAGCTTTCGCTGTAATTCCTTGACACCTTCTAGAATGATGGCGTCGGATTGGATGTTGCCAATACCCTCCACCTCGAAGTAGAATCTCGATGGAACCGCGTCGTAGTCGAAGTCTTCGGGCTTAGCTAGAGGTTCCTCGAGCTCGGCGTACTTGGACTTGGGCCTAGAAATAGAGTTAATTTCTCGCAACACACAAGAGGAAGGTTAGGAAACCAACCACTCAGCCTGTGCGTCAACCTCATACCAAAGGTCGAGGTGATGGAGGTTGTTATGAGGATCATATTCAAAACCAATAGCGGCGGTAGGAGACCACTTGGCATGTTCTTTGGCAATACCCTTCTTGGCGATGCAGGTGAGCTTAAGCTCTTGACCCTTGCGTAACTTGCAAATTAACGAGCCGAGACCATCCGGGTCCGTAATGATGGGGTTTCCAATGTGCGAATTCGGGCGGTCGTAGCCAACAACGAGATCTCGAGCATACACCTTCATGATTTCATCGGAGGTACACTTCGCGTGGAGAGTAAGCGTGACACTGCATCGACCGCAGTTCTGGTCACAATCGCAATCTCGTGAATAGTTGAGTTGATCGATTTCGCTGGAATCGAGAGGGATAAGGCCGAGTCGGTGGGAAATGAACTCATCGGCAAGCACAGAGGTGTTGGCCTCAATCTCAACGAGGTCGATCGCGATAGTAGGGACTTCAGCATGCATCACGCGACGAAGGGAATTGGCAAGCGACAAGTCAACATTGCTCAGCTCGAAGTCAACGTGAATGTTATCCGCCTATGAGGATTTTCCATTAGAGCGATAACCCAAAGAATGCAATAACGCGATGGCCTACCGCGGAGACTTGGATCTTAGGACCAAAGTCCTCCTTGAAGTCACCATCCATCATATGGTCGTACTCCATCGTGGCGACAAATGCAGCGCAACTGGCTGAAGTAATGACTTCAAGTGAATAATGATCAAGAAATGTTTAGTAACAAATCCAAAAACGATAGGAATTTGCAACGCGATCGGATTTCGCAAAGAGTGGTAGTTCGTTGGTTTGGTCGCGAATTTATTCTTACGGTATTATTGTTGAAAGAAAGAAATCCTAAGAAAGCTTCCAAGGCTGAAAGATTTCCAATAAAGGTCTCTGCCTCGTCTGCATCAGCTCTAGTACAGTAGGGATCTTTACCCACAGCCCGGAGTAAAAATAAACTAGCCTCCATTATACTAGCGCAAGTCTAATTAGGCTAGCGCGGGGAAGATGTGTACTCGTAAGGCTGGGAGGCGCTGAGAGGCGCTGAGATTATATCAAATCCATTGGCGACAGGCCGTACCCAGAAATGACGTGAGTGGATGTAGGAGAAGATGAATTTTCACGAATCGAGTACTACATGCGAATGCAGGTACAGATCGAATATCTACCTGATACTTCAAAGGCATAGCAAATTGTAGTGAATTGTAAGAAGATTAACCATTGGATTATACGCCATCTATTCTTCTAATAGCCACCAGGAAAAGACCATAGCGATCCATAGATTAATAATGGAATCCTAGACTGACCCAAGAACCATCTTCGCAACTCTAGGCAAGCTAGAGATAGCAATGAAAGTTAGCATCGCCTGGAGGCAGTGTAATACCAGGGACACGGTGGGAGCTATCATATGCAAGCATAGAGGATGTGCTCCCAAGGTACAAAAATAAGAATAATCAAAGATTGAGCCACTATGTGACTCTTCCAGAGATTAAACTGAAAAGAACAGATACTACACTTGATCTAAGCCAAAAGGCAAAGAGAGCTGAAGAAGAAAGGAAGAAAACATTGAAAAGGTGCGAAGATGCCTGGCTATTTATATGAATTCGATGGAGAGTGCACTGGCGGTGGGGGTTGGCAGAATCAGCTACCCCACCAGCCGGTTGCACTTGACAGCGGGGCTGTCTAATTTTTTGGCGGTAGGTGCACCGCGTGGACCCAAAAATTTATTTGCAAAGCTATCGCCTCCGCTGTATAGAAGAGTGAAAAGCCTCCATCTACATACTCACGCGACCCTCCAATATTGATTTTCGAGAGGTATAATTTCATGTCTACCACAATGTTGAAGCAAGTAATCTCCAGGTCTACCAGAGCTATTACCTCCAGCTCGAGAACCGTTGCTCAACGGCCCTTATTACGGTCACAATTCTCTCCAGCACCTTTAACCTCACTGCAATCCAGAATCCTCCCAAATATAAGATGGTATAGCGAGCAGACGGATTCCGCAGAGAAGAAGGAAGGCGAAGGATCAACTTCGCAAGTGGAAGCAAAGGACGAAACAAGGAACGAGACCAAGGAGGAAGCAAAGAACGGCGAAGCCACCAATGCGCCGTCAAGTGTCGAGGCCGAACTCAAGAAGAAGTTAGAAGCCAAAGAGAGGGAGGTCATTGAATGGAAGGTGAGTCTACCGAATGCGCCGTGACATTTCTCAGCGCAAGACTAATGATCCACACAGGACAAGTATCTTCGCTCAGTAGCCGATTTCCGCAACCTTCAAGAACGAACACAGAGGGACATGAAGGCGGCACGCGACTTTGCTATTCAAAAGTTCGCCAAGGATCTAGTCGACAGTGTCGACAACCTGGATAGAGCTTTAACAATGGGCCAAGAGAAGATCAAGGCGACAGCAGAAGAACAGAAGAACGAGGATCTCATCAACTTCTACGAGGGTGTGAAGATGACCGAAACCAACATGCTGCAGACTCTAGCGAAGCATGGCTTGGAACGGTTCGATCCCAACGGGGAGAAGTTCAACCCCAATGAGCACGAGGCTACCTTCATGACCCCTGTCCCTGACAAGGAAGACAACACCATCTTCCACGTTCAACAAAAAGGATTCAAGCTGAATGGAAGGGTCCTCCGAGCCGCCAAGGTTGGCGTGGTCAAGAGCCAATAAACGACATGAACGAAAGCGATTAAACCTCACTTGTATAATATGAAAATACCCTTGTATATCGCAAACGACGGGGACGGCGTTGGGTAATGTATATAAAAATGAATGCTCCTCTCATGAAAAGGCGGCCACCAGAGACGACTGCATACATAGTATGACGGACAGCATGGCTGTTGACATATCACGCAGCCTTTCGGATAGATGGGATCTCGGGATTTTATGATGCGTAGAGCGGTGCCGGACTCGTTGGCTTAGGGAAGCCTACAATCTAATGAATATATCCTCTTCATACCCAGGTACGCAATTGTTCATGTATATTCACCTTGGTACAAGGGTAATATCCCTTCATACTGGTTATCTATTTTGGCACCTTATGTCAAGCACCTTTGTTCGTCGCTTGACGAAAGCAACTGGTAAATTCGCTTCCACTCCGTACCTGTTCCGCAACTTAAAAACAATTACCCAGATTAGCGGTGGTGGTCGGTGATACCGTTATTTACGCATCACTTGGGAAACTGAAGGTAAAGTAAAATAAGCACGGACCAGAAAAGTACGTACATCAAGCAAAGGCCGTTGGTGGGTAGGTGCCCAAACCAACAATTGCATCCTCGCAATTTTAATCTAATATTCTTCAAATTCGTTAATAGATTCAGTCACTCGATCTGATCTGATTCATCGAATTTCATCAGATTTCATCGAGTTGGCATCGGTTTCATTTAATCATGTCGCTCGCTCCAGCAGTCACTAGGGATGGGTTCTCCTATGCTGGGGACCTGTTCGCCGAAGCGAGCGGCCACAACCGTCATCGGCGCGCCACTGTAGCGGAGCTTAAAGATCACTTCAAAAATGGCTCCGATAAGGATCACCCCGCTCATTGGTTTGAGGCTCAGCTCATTCATTACGGTCTCCAGCCTTCCAAGACCAAGTCCGTGGCTCGTATGCGCTTGTTCGATGCTGTCAACAAAGGAAGCCTATCAGTCCCCTCTCACATCAAGAAATTGGAGTCCGAGTTGAAGAAGGAGTGGACGAAGAATGAGCGCGAGGCCAAGAAAGCTATCAAGGATGTCTCGTCGCCTGCGGTCAAGTCTAGCAAGCGCAAGGCTGAGGCGTCGACTGTTGATTTGACCCTTAACGTCGGTGGTATCAACATCACTCTCTCGGCCAACAGTGCGACAAAGAAGACCAAGACAACGGCTACACCTACAACCAAATCCGCAACGCCATCCAAGACCCCGAAGGCTACTCCCAAGACTACCACCCTCAAGCCGAAATCTTCTCAGAAGAGAGGAACGTCTGCTCCGCCTTCTTCATCTGCTTCAACCTCTGCAACGCCCACCGCCAGAAAGCAGACAGCTCGCCGTGGCGGAATCCATCAAGGCCCCGGCCGTGGAAGTGCGACAGCAGCATCATCAAGCCCTCAGCGGAGACCCATCCAGACTGCTCGTCGGGGCCGCGGTTGGCAAAGCAGAGGTCCAACATCCAGTCCGGCCAGAGCTCCTTCCAGAGTAAAAGAGGCTCCTGATGATGATTGGCTCGACGACATCAAGCCGCCTCCGTACAGTCAATATGCCGACGATGACTATGGCAGTGATGATAGATCCGACGACGGCGACGGCGATGATATGGAACTCCGACCCCTGGGGTTACTCAACGGACGGTACGACATCGAGTGTCCCTACGCCACCGTCGAATGGGGCCACCGAAACTTGGAGCTCATCCTCACGCTCAGCGGCTCCCAGTTATGGGGACGCTTCGATCTAGGCGCCGTAAGCGGAGTTCTGCGACTCGACGAACGCCCCTGGCAATCGTCTCACGAGGCACTCGAATTCAAGTGGCGCGGCCGCGAACTGGAGGGCCCCATGGTGTACGGGGATCGCAACGTTGGCTGGATCAAGTTCTTGGGCGACGGCCGCATCGAGGGGCAGATTGATTTCATGGACTTGCAGTTCTCGGGCAACAGAGTGGCTGGACAAGGAACGAGGAGCGAGGTCGATGCTGCTGCTATGCGGAATGAGTGGGATGGGTATAATGAGCGGGAGTATGAGAGAGAGGAACGTGATCGCTGGTTTTAGGGAAGTCGAGGTCGAAGTTGAGGTTGAGGTTGAGGTTAAGGCTGAGGCGGGGGCGCTGGGCAATACTGTCAGTATTTGTTGCCCAAATCGACTCTAGGATTCTCGAACCCATCTGCATATTCTCAGACCCGAGAAGATCATTGCGGTCTTCCCAGTTGGTCTAACCGAAAGTTGAGAAGCCGTAGTTTGTATTATAGTTGCATTTCATGAGAGGTCAACTTAACACTATACAAATCGACATGGATATTGCCTTCACCGTGTAACTCTCTAGGTTAAAGGCATCTAGGATTCGCGGTGGTTACTCTACTACTGCCTGTTACATAAGCCCTACACTGGCAGTCTAGTAATTACGATATCACGGCCATGATATTAACTCAAGGCTTTACTACCAATCACGAGGGAACACAATAGAAGTAATAGCACAATTGTGCAATTTATGGTCAACTATAGTACAAACGATGGAGTTACATCGAAAAAACCCTTCCTATCTTTGGGCCGTTCATCGCACGGTCCCAGGTGAAGAGAAACCCAACAATGATCTCCTCATATCCACGGAGGATTGATTACCCTGAAACAACGACAAAGGGAAAACAGTATCGTACAGGGGTATCGTGGATGACTATGAGGAAACAATAAGGAAAAAGGAAAGAAACAGAGAGACAGAGTCGATCACTAGTAGCACACGTATGTAGGTCAACAAGTGACAGTGAGTGTGTAATCGACATCGAGAGTAAAAGAGATAAAACGGGAACCGGAGGCTAAACCCAGAGACATGCTCAAACAACAGTAGAATAGTCGCCGCGTGTGTGGAACATCAAAGGTTCATAGGGGTTGCGCGGACGTATCTGTATCTGTGTCGAATACATCGGGCTTAGAATATCTCGGTATCCCAGCTAGAAGACGTGGCGCCACTAGTGGCGTCTCGGGCGACCTCCTTCTCTTTTCCTTTTCCTTTGCCCTTGTCCTCGGGGGACTTGGGCAGCGGGCCGCGGTAGGAGGAATCGCTGACGTCGCGACGACTGCGGCGCAATTGACGCTGCGGGGTCTGCTGCTGAGAGCCGGAGGTGGTGGTGGCTCCCGCGCCGTTGCCCTCGTTGTTGACGACGCTCCACTTGCTGGTCGTCGACTGGATGCTAGGGCCGACGTTGCCGTAGTTGTCGCTGACGAAGGGGCTGCTCTGCTTCGACGAGCCGTACGCGTCATCCTGGTTGCCGTATAAGAGGCTACGGGGACGCAGGGTGCTGGGGTCGGCGGCGGCGTGATGCTTGTTGTCCTGCTCCAGGCGGTTCATCTGAGAGCCAAGGACTCTCTCGATATACTCGTCGACGTTCAACTTGTTGATCGTCGTCTGCTTCTGGGTGCTAGGATCCTCTTCCAGATCGCTGTACACCCGGCTCTTCGGCTGCTCTGTAGAGCTGGCATCCTTCTTGTCATCACCAGACTGCGTGACGCTAGACTGCTTCACGGTACTCTGTCCGGCCTGAGAAGACCAGGCATACTGGACGTGGGTAGAAGCTGCCGATGCAGGGACAGGGCTCTCGGGACCGTTGACCTCGTCGTAGACTTCTTGAGGCGTCTCCTTACCGACCAGCAGACAGGCTTCACCTATCTCCTGTTGCAAAGCAGCAATGTAGGCCGCGTTTTCGGCATACTTCTGTTGCAACTCGGTAACACGAACGCAAGCACGATCGAGACGGTACTGCGCGTCACGGATGTGGTTGGCGATGTGTTCCTGGATGCGACCCTCGCGCTGCTTCTTCTTCTCGGCATCGCTAAGAGCGTGACGTCTGGCACGCTCGGCACGCAACTGCTGAAGAGCTGGGATGTACCAGAACTTAAGCTGCTCACGCTCTTTCTCGAGAGCGGCGATCTGATCATCCTGAGCGGCGACTTGCTTGGTAAGGGTAACGTCCTGAAGCTCGTAGTTGGCGATCGTGTTATACTGAAGGCCCATGAACTCAGGGAGGTGAGGACCCAGTTCTTCGCCGTGAAGCTTGTTGGCTACCTGCTGAACTTCCGTCTAGATGGGGTGACATGTTAGTTATGGCTCAATTAAATATAGGTGATTTGCTATTGCTAGGGCTTTTATGGTGCCGGGGAGTTAACTTACCTTGGAGTAGTTCTCGTTGGTACCCGCAGGGGGGACGCTGACTGCCTTGCCATGGCTGTAGTGGTCGTTGATACGCTTCATGGCTTCGCGAGGAGCCATGCGGCTGTAACGCTCAAGGAAGTTTCCAGGAGCATGGGCGTTGTCGGTAACGCCAGGAGGAGTCCAGATCATGGAAGGGTTGGTCGGGACAACGTAAGCAGGAGAAATATCTTCTCCGGTGTTCTGGTCGACCTGAGCCTGGACCTTGTCAAGGTAAGCAGGGAAGTGGTCGTTGGTAGAGAGCGCGGTCGGCTTCTCCGGGCGAGTTCGGACTGCATCGTCAAGGACCTGCGCGAGTTAGTACATGGATTGTTGATTGAGGGATTGAGAATAATTAGGGGATGATGGGGGGTGACTGAAGGAAAAAGAAATAAGAAAACTTACACCATCGGGATCCTTGGTATCAGAGTGATCCCAACGCGAAGCACCCTCAGCGAATGCCAGGAACGTTTCGGCCGTAATTCGACCGCTAGGGTTAGCACCTTCCTCGTCATCAGAATCATCCCATGCGAAACCAGCCGGGTACTCGACGGGGTTGGTGGCCTTTGGAATCTCGAAAGCGATACTACGAGGCAAAACGCCTCCAGTGTAATCAGTCGCGAGAGGGCTGTCCATTCTGATGTTATAAGTATTAGTATGGCACACTTGGATGGGAATATCTTCGTAGTTAAGGGATATGATGGAGGAATGAATAGATAACTTACCCAGAGACATCGTTCGCGTCGTCATGACGCAGCTTCATATAGTTGGCCAGAGGACCATAGACGCCACTTGCAGTTCCCTGAGGACCGCGCATCGCGACGTATGCACGAAGCATCGAGTCAGTCATGACCTGAGTTTCTCCGCCGGAGTTGGGGGGGTTCTCGAAGGAACCAAGAGGGAATCGTTGGGGGTGCTGGGTGGCAGCGCCATCAGCACGCGATGACTCGCCCTTAGAGGCGCCAACAGATGAGGTATTCATCATCGGAGGAGCCTTGGGGTGTGGTGGCGACTGGATGGTAGAAGGAGAAGCAATTGACTCGTTGACGGTAGCGCGAGTTGCGTTAGCTTGGATATACTTCTGAAGTCCTTGGGGGTTCTGGCCAATACGGTAACCTGAAGGGTATAGAGGAGCTTTGGGAGACTTGCAGTAATCAGAGAGAGATTGAAAGAAAGGGGATCTAACAGGAGGGTCATTCCGGATTCTCTCCACTGTGGGGGAGTCAGAGATGGAGCTCAGACTGAAGGAGCTCCCGCTGGAGTAGGTCTCCCATTCTGAATCGGAACCGATCAGGTTGTCAGGTGGATTGTCAACAGAAGTGTCAACAGTCCGAGTGTCGGTAGGAGTGTCAACAGGCGTGTTGGCAGGCGTGTTGGCAGGCGTGTTGGCAGGAGTGTTGGCAGGAGTGTTAACAAAGTTGTCAACAGTGTTGGGGGAGTCAGATGCAGACATCTTGACAATTGGCACAGCAGTGCTGTAGACGATGTGTGGTTTTTTACGATGTATGAGAATGTTAAACGGTGTGAATGTCGTCGACGTTGTTGGGGTTTGCAGAGCAGAGGAGCGAGAGTAAGAAAGGGTCGCCGAAGGATGTGTGAGAGAGAAGGTTATCGGCGATGTAGTTGCAGTGGAAGATTGTTTATATACGACGACGACCACCTTGTTGCACCGGCAAGTGCAGGACACGGTCCTAATACGTACTGCTTGATTATACTACCGATTATTCTATTATTACATGTGTACACTGTCCAGAGGAACAAGTCGGTGCATTAACGTGAAGTACGTATTGCACATATGCGAATGGTGACATCCATTATTATTAGGCCATCAAAAGTAGCAGGTACCTAGTTGACCTAAACCTCTTTAGCATCAGTGCCTAATGACATGGCTGATAGAAGATACGTACCTTCGTAGTTGCCAAAACAAAATCAACCCTCCTGGCATTATTGCTAGATATTAGATGGACGAAGGTACACACACTAAGAACCTCTTTACCGTTACCCCTTAACCCCTGAATTGATGGTGTTGAAGATATGGATCAATCTATTATCACAATCGTTGACCACTATACTAGATGGGCTAATTCAAAGTCTAGGTACCTAATAAATATCGATAGCAAAGTAACGCAAGCAAGCTCCATTAATGCAGATACGATTTCATACGATGGGGTCTCACTTTTTGGCCTTGCCTTTGGCTCCAGCCTTGCCCTTCCGTCCCTTTGCTGGCTTCTCATCCTCATCCTCGTCTTCATCCTTCGCCTTAGCGGTCTTCTTGCCACCTTTCTTCGCGCCCTTGGCCTTTGGTTTTTTTATGTACTTGTCCTTCTCGATATCAACATCATCATCTTCATCAACTGCCTCGACAGCCTCAACCGCTTCTATATCATCATCTTCGTCTATTGCTTCCTCAAGGTCTGGCTTTTCTTTCGTGGCCTTCGCCGGGGCTATTACACTACTGGCCTTCATAAAGGGGATGGGGTGCGACATAGCATTATACCTGTACAAATTAGTCTGGGGACTGATGCTTACTGAATACACTGTACTTACATCCTAGTGAAAGTCGACTTGGTCTGAGTGTCGATGCTGACGTTCTCTTCGTCTTGTGGGCCGACGCCGAGTTCCTTGATGGAATCAAAGTCTTCTCTGGTGAGGAAATAGCTATCCATTAACTCGATGACTTCCTCAACAGATTCCTTGCCTTCATCAGCAAGCCTCTTGATGAGTCGTGTCCAGAGAACCGGCAGATATTGTTGACGAATCTCGTTATGGTCGCCAGAAGACCTAAGTCGCATGTGTGAATGGATTTCGCGAATGTATCTACCCAACTTGCCATATTTGCTGTTATTGCCAAGCCAGGTTGTGAAGTTCGATCCTATTAGTTGGCCAGCAACGAAGCTAGCCGGTCGAACCGTGCTGAAGATTGCGTGAGTAGGCATCAGACTCCACTGTTGTTGAGGGCCATGGATCATTCGATCGACCAAATCACCGTCGCTGATGCTTTCTGCCGCCATATCAACCATTTCCAGAGCCTTGAGATTTGCTTCGCGTTTGTTGTATTTATTTTGGTTGAGAACGGCTGGCTTGGTACGTAAGTAATTCTCTTGTATCATCAGATAGCTGAATTCGTGGTCATTGAAGTAGAGCTCAATCTTGTCGTTGAGGGTTGCCTTGCTCGCTGGAGAGAAGAGGCCGCCACCAAGCATCTTCTGGCAAATATCCCAGGGCTTCAACACTATCGACTTCTCCCAAGCCTTTGACATGTTTTTGCTTTGATCATAATCCATAGACGACTGGTCTAGCTTGACTGTGGATAACATATTGATGATCTGTCTGATATCACGGTTACTACCTTCGATGAGAGCATCGAGTACCTGTGGTGATAATTTCAATCCTTCTCGGTGACAGATAGTCATCATCCGTGAGCGGATCTGGTCGACTGTTGGTCGTTGAAACTTGACATCAAATGCCACAAAATCGAAGGGTTTCATCTTTGGTAGTCGTCGCTCGTTGCAAATCAGAATAAGGGGTACTTCTGTTTTTTTGCAGAACTTTGCAAGAGCTCCCACGCCTCCACGATCGCCAGCGGACATTCCGTCGACTTCATCCATGACAAGGACGATTTTCTTCTTCTCCTTATCTACCTTCTTCCCGTCTCCTGCGAAGAAGCCAAGAAGGGATGTGTTATTCATGACTTCGCTAACGCCGGATTCCACCAGCTTTTTGCTGCGCGTGTCACTGGCATTGCTCTCTAAAACGTCGTAACCTTCAAGTTTAGCAGCTAAGTGTGCCGCCGTCGTCTTACCAATGCCCGGGGGACCAGAGACGATGATGGCTCGGGCGCCACCCATCCCATCTGCTCCTCGCTTCTGGAAGTTATATTTACGATGTTTGGGCCAGTTCCTCAACCAGTTCTGGATCTTCTCGACAGCTGCCTTATTTCCGCAGATGTGACTTGGCTGAGTTGGGGCATATTTTACTGTCCATAGCTGAGAAAGGGGGCCCGAGGCGATCGGAGAAGGACCAGTAGCACCACGGGCAGCAGCAGCCTTCCGTGCTTTTTCCGCCTCCGCTTTTCGAGCCTTCTCTTCTCGCTCCATCTCGGCTGCTTGCTCTTTGATTTTTTCTTCCTCCAATTTTCGTTTCTCACGGACCTTCTCGGCGCCTTTTGCACTTCCACCGCCAGCAGGTAGACGACGAATGAGCTCAAATAGACCCTCTTCATTGATGGTCTTTATGCCATGTTGGCGAATCTTGGCAAGCTTGCTGGGTCCAGCATCTTCACCTAACACAACATAGCTGGTCTTGCTACTTGGCGCACCGGTGATTTTCCCTCCATATCGCTTCACTAAAGCCTGAGCATCATCGCGTGAAATACTAGATAATTGCCCGGTGAAGACAAATGTTAGACCGGCAAGACAGTCTTCTTCTCCTTGAGGTAATTCTGCGGTGGGATTCGGCGGTGGGCCGGCATTTCCTCCTCCCGCTGCTGCCTTTCTCCAGTCGAATTTGGCATCTGGATCTTTGGCTGGCGGTGTTGGTGGTCTAACTGTAGGAATATCATCTAGAATCGCTTGAATCTCTGCAGGTTCTGGCTCATCCGCCTTCTTCGTCCTCGGTGCCCTCGGTTTCTTTGCTGCGGGCTTCTTACGAGGTTCATCGTCATCTTCTTCTTCGCTGGATGCACTCTCTGGTGTCTTTCTCTTCTTCGCTGATGTAGAAGCCGTATCACTCTTTCGAGACTTCGATGTGACGGGTTTCTCATCTTCATCGATTGGTTTAGCACGAGAAGCAATTCTTTTAGGCTTCGGGAGAATGTCTTCTTCGCTATCCTCCTCAGCATAATCGTCATTCTTTCTCTTATTACGACCTTTTGCGTCGGCAGCAAATATGTCATCACCAGCATCTTCATCGTCATCCATGAAAGCATCCTCGTCATCATCTAGGTCATATCGCTTGAACTTGGCCGCGGAGCTCTTCTTTGATTTGGTATCATCATTCTTGATCGCAGGTGCAACATCTTTCGCAGCAGTCTTCTTATTCCTAGGGCTCGATCGTACCTCGACTTTGGGCTTCGGTTCTGGCTTGGCCTCGGACTTTGTAGCTGGTTGGCTCTTCGGCTTGGACTTGCTCGATGCAAAGTATTCACTTGCCGTAGTAGCAGTTCCCTGAATCTTATCGTCGCTATTATTGAACGTCAGTATAGTTCCTCTTAAATGAAGATAATACCACTCACGCCGCCTTCTTCCTCGGTGTAGATCTAATAGCTGGTTTCTTCGTCCTTCACGACTAGTTTAGCTTCTATATGATTAATGTTCTAGCGAGATTATAACCTATCTACTTACTCAACAACTACTTCTTCGTCATCATCGCTATCATCTACGACTTTTCGCGCCTCTAACAGTCACGTTAGTATCACCATCAGTTAAGGCCAAGCGGCACGCACTAGTTCGTCTTTTAGAAGAGTCTTCTTCGGCTTTCTTTGGAGCCGGTTTTGGAGCGGTTGCGCCGCCCTTAGGCCCAAAGAATGAGCGAATGTCAGGCATATCAATTGAAGTCGTAGCACGCTCGATGATCAAGGAAAAAGTTGGTGATGACTGAAAAAGGTCGTGTTTCTCGAGAAAAGTGGACGATCTCCCGTAGTGCTTGACGCGAATTATGACGCGCTCACCCTGGTCTTCAATCTGCAACTTTAATGGAACTAATTCGCGAAACGGGCACGGACCACATATGGATGCCTGAACCTGAGCTTCTTAGTTCAATGCAGCACTAAAGTACGGTAGGTGTAGGCGGGGTACGTACCTTCTAGCGGCTACCTACATGTAACTCCGCGATAAGATCTTTTGAGCTTTTGACTTCAACCTCAAATTTCGAGACGTGCGAGGTAACGAGAGGAGCTTTCGCCAATTGAGTTCCTCTACCCGTAACGATGCGTTCCAACGTGCCGTCATGTCTTGCCGGCGCTTTTCGATCACTTAGGATATCCCAGACCCCAGCTGCTCGACCGTCGATATTACCTAGTGCCTCGATTGTGTCCCGACAGATTCAATGCCCTCAAAATGTCCGACTCTTTTCGGCAACAGCTTCAATGGCTGGCAATTGGCTGGAGCCTAGTATAAATCGAAAGAAGAAGATGATGAAAGGTCGGCCGAGAGTACCAACTGGTGGCTCTACTAAAGGAACGACGGTGATGTGGGGAGACTATGGGTTACGAATGACTGATCACCATCGAAGAATCAGCGCACAACAACTCAAGATCGCAGAGGATACTATCAAACAACGACTACGTGGTCAGAAGTACCGACTTTATAAGCGAGTGTGCTGCAATATTGGCGTGTTCGTCAGCGGTAATGAGGTTCGGCTCCCGACGTCTTTTCTTTCATATGCCTCTTGACCTCTAACTCCCTGATTATAGATACGTATGGGTAAAGGAAAAGGTTCATTCGATCACTGGGCTGCAAGAGTAGCAGTGAACCAAATCGTCTTAGAGCTGAAAGGAATGATCCACGAACAGGTTGCTCGTGATGCGTTCCGATTAGCTGGCAACAAATTACCTGGTAAGTTCCATTTCCCTTCACATATATCGTATAGCTTGTATTGATATCTTGTTCAGGGCAATGGGAGTTTGTACTGAAAGGGGAGCCGCCTGTGGTTGGAATTACGAAGCTGGATGGGGTCACATTAGAGGAATTGAAGAGGCCAAGACGAAAGATTCCTGCGGAATCGGTAGAACCAATTCCTCCCCCAGCATCTGACTCAGAATCTCAACGGACACCCTTGGATCTTCCTTAATATCAAGATCCAATGTTCGGTGTATAATTAATATGTATAAGACAAACGCAATCACATTGAACGTTGTATTCGGTGTACCTCCCTGATCCGCCTCCTTGGAGTGAATAGGGGCTACCATATTATAAGGTTTGGGACAGAAATGATACCCACTTAGTCCTATCAGGTTAAGCAAAATCAACAGAGAGAAGTTGCGATTCAACAAAGGCAGTATTCAGAGTGAAGGAAGGTACTTCGAGCTAATGTTCCACCTCCAGAATCTCAATTCCTCTCTCTTCTCGTTGAACTCATCATCTCAGAGAAGACGTTTATTTTGTGATCGATGGACCAAGCGCTCTTATATGGACTGTACGATGCCACCGTATACGCATTTATCTGGCAGATGTCGAACTACTTAATTAATATCGTTCTTACATATCATCTTCAGACGCTACTCACATGGATGAATTTATTTGACATCGGAAATACAGGTCCATGTTGAGCCCTTCATCTAGCCATGACCGACTATACCGAACTTGAGCTCAAGACCTTTGATATATCTGGCAAAGACTCAAATCTGTCTCTATCCGTGACTTCTCTTGCATTAGTTTCGGATTTGCCCTCCTCTCAAAAGTCTCCAGAGGAACTTTGTCGGTTGATTCAGTCGAAGCAGTTGTGGCTCGTATCCCCTGGTGTCTGTCGAATACAAATCATAGTGCGTCGGAACAAATTGCCCATAGTACCTGAAGGGGCGGAAATTGGATTTTTAGAGCATCTAGCCGATACAATCTGCCAATGTTCTGTAAGTCGACGTCGATGATTTCTATTCCAATCGCTTACATATATTGGTCTAGGTCTGGGCCACCCTTGGTCTTACCATCAAACAAGAAGATATCCAATATCAGCCACTGTACAACGGAGCACCGAATCTTTATTTCATTGTCGAACATCCACAAAAGACATCTGTACTTCTCTCTCCAACACATAGCCCTACTTCTCGCTTCAATGGGATAGAGTGCCTATTTTCTTACAACTCAGAATCGCCTAAAACTTCCCAAGTTAAGACAGAACAGGCTGATACTCGTGGCACAAATATGAACGGCTATCTTGAAAGAATTTCGGAGTTGGAAGCCCTGGGCGCGAATAACGCATATGAAGACGAGACACCAGCTGGGTACTGGGATGATCCGATGCTAGACATGTCCATGAATCAAGATCAACAACGATGGGACGATGCGGGCTATTTAGCCCAGGTGGCGCTACATATAATAATTGGCACTAGGGAACGCACCCGAGGTGTGCGAGTGTTCCACCTTGATACTAGGCCTTCACTACTCCAACTAGCCCCTGCTATTTGGAATGCCAATTATCTCAAGGTTATATGATCTTCGCTTTAGGGAATCAAGATTGCATCTAACAACGAGGAACAGACCGTCTCATTCCATGCCGCCAACTTTCCCGTCATCTCGAGTATCCTAGCGACGACTTCACGAAGCAAATCGGCGACTCTGAGGCGAAAGAGCATAAAACTACTTGTAGGTGATACGAATGATGACGACGGTCAGGAGAGATCAGGGACGGAGATCGATATAAACACATATCGAGATTCCATCCACCAAAGGCTCTGGGACTTGGTGCAAATAAAATTGAAACCGGCTATTTATACGAAGAACGCCAACAAAGGACTCCACTCGCAATGGAGCGAAACGACTAATGAAGCCTTTGAGTTCATGCCGATGAAGTTGGAAGATCTCTATGGATATGAGAATGATGTGCCGACCAATATGGGCAACAGCAATGTTGACTTCAGCGGTGCCCATGATGATGGTTGGCCATTATATGAATTTCCAGGATATGAAATCCAGAATGACATTGAGCCTGATGCAGCAGAGTATCAGCAACGATGGGACGAAAAAGAGGGTATGGGACTTGTCGATGAAGAGCTTCCCGTAGAAGATATCGACACAGTAAAAGAGGAAGAAATCATCTACCCGCCAGATTTCAGTCTCCATGATTCTTTCCCTAATTGGTATACTTCGAATACTGAGAACCTGGTAGAGACGCCAATTGACGAAGAATATATTCCTGACGATATTGTTATGGCCGTTGATGGCTTACAAGAATCCGACCATCTATATGACGTCGATACGATCTACAACGCTAGAAATGTTGTGCAACTTGGCCCAGAGACTGAGATATGGATCGAGTTGTAGCAAGAGGACGTATACAGGTGTGATGGCCCTCATTTCATATACTTAGGCTAGGGGTTGGTGTATGAAGTATGACTGAATGAATAGGTAGATTACCAGATTGTAAGAATGTGCGAATAATATTGACAAACGTATAAACAGTAAATACACGATAATTATAAGTGCTAGACGCGGCCTGCTGTCATCGAAGCACTTCCTCCATCATTCTGAATCTATCCTCTTCACTCTCGAACGCTAGAAATCCAAACCCTTTGCGATGGAACCATATCCGCCTAGCTTCATAGCAAACATCCATCCCGCTCTGGCGTGTTGACATCACATTTGTTCGTCAAATGTGTTGGATGTTTCCGGTCGGAGATGATATAGATTATGTCATTGGTGAGCTCCATTATAAGCAAGAGACTATAGCGGCATCCGTCGTTCGTCTATTATCGTCCTCATTTTATGGGCGTGCCTCTTCATCGTGCAGCTGGTGGCTTGCCTCCCGGTTTTTTGTTATCCTTGGGTTCTTTCTTTTTCTTCTGTTCGGGCTTCATGGTCGCATAGTGGATGTACCAAATAAGGACAGACTGGAGGATCACGGCGACGAGGACGACAACGAGGATCGTGAACAGGTATGGTTGATCATTCAGAGTGGCAACGGCAGCGTCCGTAGCTCCAATCTTGCCCATGAAGCCGAATTGGCCTCCCGCCTTCGGTGGGTTTAACTCGTTCTCCGCCATTTTGGATTGTTTTTGGTTTTGCAACAGAGATGCGAATTGGCGGATAGGTCTTTGAATTATTCGACTTCAAGCCGAAACGTTTGAGTAAATGAAGAGAGCGAACGGACAAGCGAAGGAGGATACGCGCTAGCAAAGATAATTATGGTGCACCAGTCACACTTATAATTAAAAGAAGGGAAAAAGTGATGATAGCTTCACTTTTTCAAAATTAGGACTGACAGAAGAGAAGAACGAACAACCAACTTGGTTGGGAAAAAAATCGACGATACCGAAAATTACTTGGAGGAAGAGAAATGTAAGCAATCCTACACGACGTTTTGTGTTTTACGCAATCATGAGACAAGCGCCCATATATCAGCGCTGTCTCGACTGACTTGACGATGGAGACAATCCCTGTGAAACTCGTTCGTTTCAGACCTGCGGCAGAGTCGAATGATTGAGGATGGCCAATCATCAATGAAGATTAGGGAGCTCAGGGTCCACATTGACGAGATCTCAGGTACGATTCATGAGGGGGTCGGGGTCTTGGGAGTGTCATTTAGCCATTGCGCTGCATGAAGTTCTCATACCATCACGCAAAAAGAAATACATCAGTATATTGTCGGACAAAACGGCAAAAGTGCTTATAGAAGCGATTCACTTAAAGGATGCCATTTTCGATGTTGCAGAGTGCAAATTGAATAGGAGTCGTGATTGGTTTAAGGATTCTGGTTGGACCATCGGAAGTTGGGGCTGCAATGACCCACTGCGCGGCAGGAACCTTACCGGCGAATAGTAATGCCGAATTGTGCATCGAGGTCCTAAAAAATAATTTCCATATACTTTTGATATGTACCAATTGAAGCACATTGCCCTCCGCGATTTACCTACCTACCTATCTTGCGCCGTCGCAGCCGTAATTGGGCGGGTATTTGGACTCTAGGGATGCGATGAGCGTAGCAAGACCAGCAAGGTGTCTGCTTTCGAGGCGGCTCGCTGCCGCTGCCAAACCAGCAGCAACACCATCGCAATGCCACTCTTTCCACAGCTCGGCGCAGCTCGCCGCGAGGCGAAAACCCCGGTTCAAGAGCATACGAGCTGAGGAAATGGGTTTGATATCCCCGGAAAAGATCGAGGAATACAGCAAACAGACATTCCCTAAATACTCACCGGAAGAAATAGAGATCCTGAAGAAGAGATACACACCCGAACAGATGGCTGCTCTCGAGGCCGGTGAAGCGGCTATCGACCCGAAAGACTTGACGATACAAGGACGGATACGGAGAGACCCTTACAGATTACCGTACCTTGACGACTTCAGCAAGATCTACCCCATTATCGACAAGCGACCTCAAACCGCTCCGCCCCCGAACCCTAGTGCTAGGTTCATGACGGAAAAGGAGGACGCAGAAGACCTGACGAAGCGTCTCGAGGAATTAATACCGAAGGACGTGAACTTCAAAGACATGCCAGACGAGGAGATAGAGAAAATCCTACAAAAGCGCATCGATATCCCAATGGAAGAAGCAAAGTACTTTTTGGAGCCGGAAACTTTAGTCAATACTAACGGACCCTCGAACTCGGCGCTCGCGCCTGCGCTGGGCAAGAAGCTAGCTGGTGTTGCGGGAATGTTTAAGCCGCCGATCGATCCTGCAGACGAAGGCAAGGATGACGAGGGTGTGTACCAGAATCTGAAGAGGCGGACGGGATTGAGTGTGACGGATATCTTGAATATCAACACCAAGGTCCTAGTCATCCGATTCGTCGATAACCAGACCCGTCTCGGCAAGATCCGTAGCGCATGGGTTCTGGCCATTGCTGGTAACGGAAATGGTAGACTCGGTATCGGAGAAGCAAAGTCTGTTGAAATGTCGGTGGCTAGGCAAAAGGCCAAGCTGCTGGCTATTCAGAATTTACAACCGATTAGCAGATACGAAGACAGGACTATCTACGGCACGGTAAAGGCCAAGGTCGGCGCGACTATTGTCCAGATTGAAGCCCGTCCACCTGGTGAGTATACAACACATTCTTTGGCATTTATTGCCCTTTCGGAATATATGCTAACGCTGCTTACAAGGCTTCGGTCTACGTGCCTCCCACCGTCTCTTTGAGATCTTCCGCGCCGTCGGTATCCACGATATAGCGGCTAAGATGCCGCGAGCGAGAAATCCTATGAACTCCGTCAAGGCTTGTGTTCAGGCCTTATTGAGTCAGAAGGACCCTAACGAGATCGCTGTCGGTAGAGGCAAGAAGCTCGTGGATGTGCGGAAGGTGTACTATGGTGGAAATGTGTATTAAATCTACCCTCTGTACAAATATCAAATATTGTATAAAGCAGCATATAAGTCATGCTCGGTGAAGTGAAGTGCAGAGCATATCTCGTGGGTTTGCATGTGGTGCCATTTATTGATTGATTTGGGTATCCTTAGTAATTTGCTTCATGACATGGTATACCTCTTCGGGCCTCAATTCTTTGTCATCATTCCTCGATGGCCTCGGTGTAGTTTTCAGAACACATACTCCGTTCCTGCCAGCTGATATTGTCCCCGATCTCTACAGGTTTGAGTAAAGCAATGATCTTAAGAACTCACAATACAACCCAACCCAGCACCTCGGTTTCCGTCCGTCTTGAACGATATAGGCGCCGTGGTCGCAGCTCCAGTTTCCAATTGACGTGGTCCTTAAATCCGACAGCATGATGCTTTTGTCATGCCACTACCATCATCATATTACCTTCAAAAGAACTCCGAGCAGCTCACTCAACCCCTTGCTTGGTCGCCCCAGTCAATCTCCTGTTGCAGCACGATACTGTAGACGCTAGCTTTGAGGAGAGTGAAGACCAAACTCGTCTTGCGCTCTAGCTCGCGGAGACCGTCCAGAATCTCGGTCGTCGGCTGGCCAGCCATAGTGTCCAGGACATTCGCAAGCTGTGACCATAAACAGAGTTAGCATTTCCCTCTTAATTACGAATAAGCAAAGGTAAATGACATGATGCCGCCACTTTGGTTGTCGGGTCCGGGTGGCGTGTTGCAAAGTAATGTAAGCTGACGCGTGGCCGCGACAGGTGATGCGTAATGCGTAATGCTAAAGTAAATATAATAAGTATGTGTGGCTTAGCTTAACTTGCCTTCTTCATGTTCTCCGCGAGCCGCTCATATTCCTCGAGAACTTCTTGTTCTAGCGGTGAGAGCTCGGGCGGAGATAGTAGGGGATTGGGTGTTGGGCCGTCCATTGTGAGAGAATGGCAATGGCGCTGTTGACAATGGGACAATGCGAGAGAGTTGTTCGGGTTGAAGAAACGCGTGTTATTCACGAGGGGTTCTTTTTCTCGTGTCGTGGATTAAACTTCAATTCCCCGCCAGTGACGTGAGGTACGGTGGATACAAAAGTACCTAATCGGGCTACCCTGTACTGATGTACCCTCATAAAACCCCTCGGGTCCGTTCCCGCCCAACGGTTCAGGAACGCTTCGGCGATAAGATTTAGGCCAATCGCACGTCATTATTTAATAAGTCATATCCCGAAATGGACTTCAATGTCACTTCGTATATCCGAGCCGCCTTTCTTTATCCTCGCCTTAGGTATGTATTGCCAATAGCTCACCTTCCCTTACCGATTTGTCCTTCATTGATGACCTGTTACTTCGGTCGAGCTTTGTGTGTTGTGAGCATTCTTGGCATCTCCGACTCGAGTTCGACTGTTTGTCCGAACTCCGACGGCTGAATCAAGGCATACCTATGAGGTAGGTACTATGTAGGTAGTAGCTCTATGTATTAGAGACAGACAAAGATTGAATGAAGAGCAACAATGGGTTGTGTATCCTTGTGTTCGTTTGCGTCGGCCGATTAATCTGTTGAGCAAACCCACCATTAATCAAACCACCAACCAGGATATACAGCCTTTATACCTAAGTCGGAGAGAATATATATGGGAAGGACCTTGAGGGGAATCGATTAATAATATTCTCTGGGTTGAACTTCGAAATCTTGGCTCGGTCACCTTCTGCCCAACCAGTCGGTTTCCGACCTCCCGAGTCTCGGCCGGGGGGTGACATTCCTTGCCAAGCTTGCGCCGTGTTTTCTTCAAACGGAAATATCCTATTGGGAAACCCACCTACTTCTGTTGATTACCTGCTTGAATTCTCCTCACCGTCTACCATGTACTTTCCGTTCTTAGATTTTACCATATCCATGAAGCTACCTTATCCAGAGTTCAGTCCCTACCTCTCAAGTCCTCTACCTATCGAGCGACGATCCAGTCCGGCTTCGAATCAAAAGGCGGACTCGCTCCCGGAGGACGTCATGGTAGAGAGGCTTGAAACTACAATTGCTACCTCGTTTCCACAGTTTCCAAGACTTCCAGCCGAACTTAGACTTCTCATCTGGAGATTTGCATTGCCGCGCCGAGTTTTCGAGATTCGGAGGGAGACGGTGCCCATTAAACAGGACGGCGAAGCAGACGTAACCAAGGAATTAGATCACGATGCGTGGCGGGTCCGTAGTTCAGACCTAGTGGCCGTGCTACTAGCCCCGCCGGTACTACTCTCGGTCTGCCGCGAGTCCCGGAAACTCGCTTTGAAGTCCGGGTCATTGAAGTGCGTTGGGAGTCGACCCCGGTGTGTCAATCATGTTATTAGATTAAAGACGTGGTTCGATCCCACGACGGATACCCTCTGTTTCGACGACTCGGCCATCCAGTATACTACACGGCCGGCTACGGAGCGAAACGGCCTCGCAACGGAACATATCAACAATCCCGCCGTTACAAGATTCTACTTTGCCACTTCTCCCGCGAGCCCTGTCTGTGTGAGCCTCGCGGCCCTCGTAGGCGCTCCGGGGAAGTTCTTTGTGGAGCAGTGGAAACGTAAGCGAGGTTTCTGGTCCGGTGTGCCGCTGTACCAGTTCTACCACGACAGCATACTGATGCACCTTGGTAGATCCCCCAAGGTGCAACAAGTTTTTGGAAAGGGTGCCGATAGATGTTATACCCTCCTAGTTGATGCGCATGATCGGACGAAGCTACGACAGCTGAGAAAGTTATACGTTGAGGAGTCTGATCCAGCCTTTTTCCAGGTCAGTACCCGACTTTTCATCCCTATTTAATATGGAGGAGAATAGTTGTCTCCTAATCTTGACTCTGGGATGTCTGTGTTTGCCTTGTCATGCTAATGTTCTTGATTTTGCCGCTGGATGTTTTGGACAGAATAGCTACTGACAGCGATTTTAACATAGCGGAGGGTAGCGAATTGGCTTGAAGATATCACAGATCCAGATGAAGGCTACATTGAACAATCGTATAAAGATCTCAAGAACCTCTGGCTCAAAGCCCAGGAAGATGTACCATCCTCGGCCCTCCTCCTATCACCAGACCGAACAAACATTCAGATGAGATCCTTGATCGAGCCTGGCGCTGTCCTTCGTACCGTACAGCAGTACGATCATACCCACGACTGGTGTAAGGAAAGGATAAAATCTATGCCAGACTTGCAACTTGTAGTTCATTTTCGGTTGTGTATCACAGACCATGATATAGAGCGTGAACAGAGGATTAAGGGTCTCGAGAATAAATAGCTCTCTGGTGAGGCCCGAACACCCTTCCCTCAACATATAGGCCTGAAGTTGAATACAAGATATTGCAATGCATCATCATTCCAATGATCGTGTCCTTACATTCTCCTCCCGTGTCTCCCATTCATAGCCCAGTTAGGCGGCCTTCCTTTCTTAAGCTTGTAGACCCCAAAAGCAGCTTTGCACGCACCTCCCCAACCCAGTTGTTCCTTTTTCCATTTCCTGTTCCCACTATCCTTGAACAGCTTCTCCACCACCATAGCCGGCTCATCGTACTCCTCCACCCCTCCCTCCTCCCCAATTGCCGCTATCCCCACCCTCTCCGTCGGGCTCGTCCCAACATGCACGGTCCCGCTATACGGCACCGCGGCCTCCAATTCCGGTAGGGAAATCTCCGGCTTTTCTAAACCATCGCTACTACCACTACCACTGCTGCTGCCGACCTCGATCCAGACCTCGGCCTTGCGGATCGAGTCGGCGTAGATTATGAGAATGGTGATGAAGACGAGCGGCACGGACGCCGCCCAGAACACGTAGAACATGTTGCCGCCCGGGTTGAACGGGTCGCTCATGGAGAGGATGGACGAGACGATGGAGAGCGGTAGGAGTACTCCGCCCATGTACGATACCCGGTCCAGGCTGTGCTTATTCTGGTCTTCAGAGTTGGAGCTATGGCGCGCTGTTTGTGGAGGTAGGGCGGCGGATGTGAGGGTGGAAGGCTGGGTTTTGAGGGATGAGGGGGGAAGTTGGATGGTGGCGGCTATGGGGTTGGGGTTGAGTTGGCTTTGGAGAGACGTCCATCGGCTGAAGCGCGAGAGGAATGATTTCCAGTCCGAGGTCGATGTGGTAGAAGTGCGAGTTAATTTGTCATGGAATTCGGAGTTGCTCAGGTTCCGCTCTAGACTCTTCTGGACTTGCCAGTACAGCGCCGTGGTCTCGACAGCGCCGGATGGAAGGTCCGTGGAGAGGGCTTCGAAGAACTCGGTCCATTGGTGTATAGCGATGTCTTCAATAAAGGACAGAGTGTCTATTTCGCCGGTGTAGACACATTCTTCCTTTAGACTCTCGTATAGCAGAGTTTCGAAACTGGGTGTCTCGTTGCTACTGTTGGTATATCCGCCATGTAGTGTATCACTACTAGTATCAGCCCCATTCGCCTTCTCTGTAGTGGAAGCGATGGAAGTATAATGATTTGGGTTCGGCATGCGATACCGTGCCTTACGGAACTCTGAAGATGGCCGAGTCCACGCTGGCTGGTCTAGGAGAAGAACTAGGATATAAGATAAGTACGTGGTCTCAAGGTGGATCAAGAGGACATAATAGACCTACCATCTATCTTGTCGCTCTTCCACACCGAAGCGCGACAGAACATCGCCACCTCCCCGTTTAGAGATATCTTGTGTGTAGGAGGTTCTCCGACAACATCCACGCCAGTCCCGGCAGCGTGAGCTAAAGGGGCCTGTCTATCGGTCTTCGCTGGTACGAGAAGCTCTGGGTAATCGAAGCAGGCAAAAGTGCTCTTGACACCCACACCACCAAACCGGTTCTGCCTAAGCAGGGATACGGGCCTGTAGCTTCGTCTGCCAATATGCGCATCCACGAGGCCTGCGTTGATGTGTAGCACGTCCTTCAGGACCTGTAAGTAATCTGTAGGCAGCCCTTGGATAACGAATAATCGGCGCTTCTCCTGCATTTCCTCTCTCCCTTGAAGAATACTAGCGTGCATCTCTTCGGCGCTGCTGAGGCGACTCCGAGAGAGGTATTGCTGTTGGGCGTCCCATTCCAGCACATAAGCTGGACTGAGCAAATTGAGCTGCTGCTGCTCTAAACTCACTTCAGCCGTGCTCGTTTCAGTACTATCATGCCCAAGCACAGTCTGCCGACGGGAATCAAAGCGACTGGGAGGTGGTGCTCCCGATACGCCCACATTTCGATTACTTGTTTGCGCCATAACGGGAGAAGTTTAGACCATATCATATAAGATGCGCTTCATCAGGTGCCAAGTTCCTGAGACTCCTAATAGAGCGGTTTGATATACTCTAATTATTTAAATCGATATCTTTGGATCATGATGCCCTCATCTATATCCTAGTAGTCGCACCGGCGTATACCAGGCTGCCAGGTCTCATTAATAAATCCGCAACGTTCGCTTTGGATAGTACGCATCTGTATGGGCGCAGGGTCTATTTATCCCAGAGCGATGGTCCTACGTGAGATTCGGAAACGCACCTCCAAATATACCAGACTAGCGGAACCTAACACTAAAAATGGTAACCTGCCTAGTCGAGAGAATCAAGGCGTCTTCTAGTCGCATATAAATGACATAGGGCTCAATTTACACAAACGAGTATTCTAAAGTGACACGAGCTAGATTCTAAGAGCATAGATCAAACTTCCATTTAGAAAACATAAGATGTTGGTGTTATAAAAGCCAGCCTCGTGTCGATGTCACGAGGAAACAATATATTACGACCCCCAACCGGGGTCAGCAGGTAGCCGCACGCCGCATGCAAAACTCATGCAGGTCATCACGATCCCTAGATACGGGGCTCGAAATATTCGCATATACATATTCAGATCGGCAAATAGGATATCGTTTTACTTTCTTTAGTAAAATGATCAGCATCGGCAAAAGCAACACTAAAAGACCAAAGGAGATTTAATTACCTAGGTTAATAGACACACCCTTCCTCTCCAACACTTCCAATACTTGAGAGGGACACCAACCACCACCATCACCACCACCAGAGAAAAGAGGCCAGACAAAAAGCAAAATATCTACTCCGATAACTAACTTAATGAATGCCATGAATCACAGGGTAATAGCAAGCAGCGTGGGCCGTTTCAAGTCTTACAAAGAGACAGACAACATTGATGATGATAAGCATGCCTTATTTGCAATTGCAATTGTCATACAAAGCCACTGCTAATCCGCTGTCCCTTTTCTTCTGGTCTTCCGGTCCTATAAAACTCCTCCTACCCGTAAACGCCGTACATATGAATGCTTGATGCCGCCATCGTCCCTTTCTTTCCCTCTTGTGCTTGATCCTTGCAATCTTCAACATGATAGATAGGCAATAGAGGAATGTCGTCAATGGATAATGTTTTTTTGGGGGTCAATTTTATTTTATTTGAAAGTTCATAGTACAGTTCGTGGATGATGAGTGAATCGACGCTGGTAATAAAATCTCCGACCTCGATGGTCTCGTACGAGTGGCCACAAAAAAGTACCCGATCCGCTGCCGAATGCAATAAGTCTAGGTTAAAGTACGACAGAACGTTACTGTAAGGCCAGGGGTATTTCCAAATGATCATCTATCACTATCATAATCATCGCCGTCGTGATGTAATGTCACACTGTTGAATTCTTCGAAGGGATCGGGAGCTTCGTTGCCGGGCGTCGCTAGCTCACTATCTAGCGGTACACCCTTGGGGAAGCTAAGTTGTCTTGAGCCAGTAATATCGACACTTTCACTCTCCTTGACATTCCTAAAGTTAACCGTGTCGACGCCCCGACCGGCATGTGGAATAATTGGTGGCTTCATATGTCGAATGAGAGCCCATTGTGTTGTGCGGAAGAAGGGATGCGCCTTGATGTCGGAAGCTCCCGCCCTCGCACCTAATCTTCTGGTCTCGTCCTTAATTAATAGTTTTCGTATCAGTGACTTGCAGAGACTAGATAATAGTTAGCGTGAATAGAGCTTGGCCGTTCAATTTTGATTTCAACGCACTTTGAAATTTGAGGTGCTCCAGAGTGTTCCGGGAAAGGAATCTCTTCCCGAAGAATGTTGGCAAAGGTCGCGTTACGATTCTTGCCCTTAAAAGGTGTCGTGCCGTACAACATTTCGTATATCAAAATACCTAAGGTCCACCAATCCACAGCACTCGTGTGGCCACTACCTTTAATAACTTCTGGGGCAATATACTCTTCGGTTCCTACAAACGAGTTTGTTCGGAAATTGGCGATACACGATTTCGTATCTATCGTAGGAAGGGAAGATGTGCTGGCGCCATTCTTCCCCATGATCATGGTTGGCTTACCGCCGGGATCGGATTGTTTCGAAAGATCAAAGTCAGAAAGCATAATATGTCCCGATTGGTGGAGTAGGATGTCTGTTCATAACGTCAGCACAGCCTGCGCGGAAAGGAAAAGACTTAACGCACTCTCTGGCTTCAAATCTCTGTAGATGAAACCCATCAAATGAAGGTATTCCAAAGCGGCCGTAACTTCGGCAGCGTAGAAACGAGCATCGTCTTCGGGTATACATTTGCCGGGTCGGGTTTGTAAGGCTCGGAAGAATTCTCCACCGCTGCAATATTCCATGCACAAGTAAAGATGATCTTCCGACTGGAAGGAGTGATATAATGTTACGATGAAAGGATGATTGCTTGTCGCCAAGATTTCCTGTTCGGCTAACGCTCTCTTGATCTTATTTCGCTTGATCATCTCCTTCTTGCTCAAGACTGCTTTTGTTAGCATAACTTCGTAGACGTGAATAAGTGGACGTAAGAGACCTACCCTTCATAGCATAGAGTCTAGAGCTCTTCTTCTCCCGCACGAGATATACCTTTCCAACATCTCCCTTTCCAATGAGCTTAATCTTGTCGAAACTAGCTGGCCCAACCTCGACCGTGCGAACTTTGATAGAATTGGAGCTGTATGTTCTTCGGAAAGCCAGGGAATTGGGATTGGGTGGTGGTGGAAGTGCACCGAGACCATCGCTCTCAGGTACGGTGAGTGCTCCAGCGTCGGCGGACGTCGCTTTAGCATCGACGAATCCTAAAGAGGCAGAGTTTTCGCCTTGAATCAAAGGTTCTTTTCCAAGTTCCGCAGTAGCCGGCCTCTCTCCGCTACCTTTCCCTTGATTAAAGAGGCCTTGAGCATTAGGAGCACTCGCGACTCTCCGCAGTTTCCTCGCCAGTTCCTCTTTTGTAGCATTTGTAGCTTGTTCTTTTGCACCGTCTGGGCCGTGGATCTTCAAACTAGGAGTATCTGGCGGACTCGGTGGTACCGAACCTTCATTGTGATGGCGGAGACCAGGCTGACCCTGGTGGGCGAAGTATGGATTCGCATTGGCAGTGGGACTAAGAGCGTCATCCAGGGGGTTTCCTTCACTTGCGGTGGTAGTTGATCTAATCCTGCCGACATTGGTGAAAAATCTTCTGGATTGACGAAAGCCAACCTTGGACTCGGATTTCAAGGCATGATCTAAGCCCTTCTCCTTATCGCCATTGGTATTTGTATTAATACGGAAGAAATTCTTCAATTTTTGATTGAAGTGGCTATTGGTGCCGGTAGAGGCAGGCGACTTGATTGGCATCTTGTCGGTATCGTTACTGGTTTTGTCGCCTAAGTCGGTGTCCCTTAGGTCAACATTCGGATGATGCCATGATGTAAATCGCTTTTTGATTCGGAAGTGAGGACCTCTTCGGGTAAATGAAATAGTTGGTGAGGAAGGATTATTTGGGGACGAAGATGGGGATGGATGATTGAGGTTGGAATGGTGTTCAATTGACTCGTCGGACCCCATGTCGGCGGTAGCGCGGCGGAAGCAACCAGCTTTTGGACCAAACGTCTGGATGGATCTGCCAAACTGGGACTGGTACGGGGACTGGTACGGATTGGTACGGGTAATGGTGCTTGGTGCGGTTGCTTGGTGCGGTTGCTGGAATTGGCGCTTGGGGGCAGGGCATAAAACTGCCCAGGTGCCTAGTAGTAGCCCTAGCTGCCTAGTATGTAGTACAGTACTCAGTTCGTAGCTGCTTCGGTCAGGAACAGCCAACTGGAAGCGAGAGGCGAAAAAGGGGGGGTTCCTTGAAGTGGGCTGAGTCCCACTTGGGATACGTTGCGTCCTAGCTGTTTTTGCTTGCTAATCAACGATACTAGCTGCCTTCCAAGTGTCTCAAGCTCGGAAACATGGGGTTGTGGATCGTAACTGCACCAATACCTCGAACTTGGTCCTTCTTCTTCTTTTACTGTATGTACTCTCTGTATCGTAGTGTAATATGAAGAGACCTCATAGGATGTATCAAGAATGTATTGTTTATAGAAGTTAGTTTTAAATCCAGGTCTAACCGTTCAGGTCCAGTGGGTGTTTTTCTGATTGTCGCGGATGCGCTAATAAAGCACGGCCTGGCTAAAGTTGGTTAACAGACACGACAAGTCTTAGTCGCTTAGCTAGACTTATTCGGACCGCATGAGCATTGGTAGAACTATGTTCATGGGTAATTCGTGAATTGATTCATCTTAGGTAAGGGTTTGGCAGGTAACTTTGGAGAGAAAATGAGATTGGTATTGATGGAATATAGGATTGGCGAGATTGAAGGAAGGGCGATTTGAATCAGGGCATACGTACATGTACGTTAGAAATGCCTATGTAGTTAGCATTTACTTAGAAGTTGGTAGGCTACCAGGTACTGCTGTAAGTTACACTTTGAAGGCCTAATATTCTTTAGCCACGGCATCTTCTCCAGGCGCCACCCTTATTCCCGTGGTTAAGTTTGTTATTCCATACATTGGTAATCACCTTATGTATGTATGTACATGTAGCTGAATGTACTTTCTTAAGACATCCCCATTTCTTGTCTTCCGGTTATCATGGAGGAAGAATCTCGAAAATATTGAATGGGACCAAACAGATACATCTCGTATCTGTGCTTATCTACTGCATCCTATTTTCACATCAGAGGGCATTTCTTGCGTTTTGTTTCGAGTTGCTCTATGCAATTCAACCAACCGCAATGTGTGGATCCGTCCATCAATGCTACCTCGCCGTTTCAACTCCGGCAATGAGGATTACGTCATAAGGGGAAAGAGGGCAAGTTGGTTCCCGTTAGTAGGAGTCCTCCAAAATCAGGGGGTCAGGAGGTCTAGGCTGATTGGTCAGCTTTCAAGCCATCAAGTACCTATTTTGAATGATCTTTAGCAATCTTGAAGACAAGAAGAAAAGCATGCCATAACTTTGAGCTACATAAATATGCAGGTATTTCCATAACGCATTACGCCGTAATAACAATCAATGCGGCATAAACCTAATTTGGGAATCTTTGTTTAACCATGCAGACGTCAGATGCATGTGCTCTTCGAATGTTTGCTGCTTATGGTTGGATGTCTAGAGACGCGTGAGACACTGGTAAAGTTCAGGCTTCGGGAAACCTAGGTGTTTGCTTCTTTTATGCAGTGAAAATAGAAGCCATCTAAAACTCAAAGGAATGCTGGTCATATGCCTAATTTCTAGGTTCTCTCGGAATCCAATACATTCAGGAATGAATGCGTTGAATGAGAGTTGGATACCTAGGTATGTAGGGCTCGCGCAGTCTATTATTTTGGTGCCATTCCCTTGGGTTTGAAAACTTGATAGTGAATTTAAGGATAATTTATTAGCGAAGTAGGTAGTAAGGTTGACGGTTCGGCGTAGGGCAAGACAATAGGTCCGGATACAAAGCTATGTACAAAAGTGTTAGGCATGATCATCTGATCATTCAATCAATCGAGCCCCAGCGTCTGTCTTGTATACTCCTCGTCGGTCGGAGCATTCTCATTACTCAACAATAATAATCGCTTCACTTTCCGTCTCCTTTCCTTGTGTTGCTGGTCATCCTCGAAGACCTGGTCCCTGATAGATGGTGTAACTTGATTGCCATTTTCGTCGAATAGGTACTTCGGAAGACCATCAGCATCGCGTTTTAGCGTCGAAATGCCCTCATTATTATAGCCGTCTCCCATGTACCACACAAACGATCTGAAATGTTCCTTCTCCATATGCTCCTCGAATTCTGTTTGTCCTGGAAACTCGATAGGGGTATTCTTTCCAGCACATTTTCCCCACCGGCAAACTAGCGGTGGTTCTTTATCTTCTCCGTGAACGATGAGAACATGCTTGCGTAGTGTTTTCATGTTCTGTAGTTCTGCCGGACAAGTCTTCCCAGAGGACCCTTTCCATTCGCATAGAAATGGCAGATATTTAGCATTGGTCTGTAGATATTGTTCTCTGGCTGAAGGTGGAACGGCGCGCGGTGGTCTTCCCCGTCGCTTCTGTTCTCCTGCCTGGTCCTTCTTGGGTTCTCGAGGCTCTCTGGGTTTGCTGTCTGTCTTGCTGCTGCCTTCTATAGCATCTGTATAGGACATGCCGGGTCTCCAGCCCTTCGGTCTGCCTCTCTTCTTCTGTTGAGGACTAGATCCTTCTACCTCATTTTGCGTGGAAGATGGAGCCCTAGAAGTAGCGGGTGTTCTTTCTGCTCCCGATTGCACATCCAGACTTCTGTCTTTCGGTGGCCTTCCTCTTCGGCGATGAGATGGTGAGGATACTGGCGAGGATTTGATGTGAACGGCTAGTGTTTGTCTGGGTTGGAATGGAGAGGGTGATATAACTGTAGGAGGACCTTGCACTTTTTGTGTCCCGATAGAGTTTTGCTGATGCGACTGATGCGACTGATGTGATGAATGTGATGAACGTGATGGGGATTCTCTAGGGCTGCTATTCAGACGTGGTTGGTGTATATTCGAGATGAAATTAGATACAGTAGCATTCTGTACTAATTCATTTTTTGAACCATCAGGAGCGGCTGTGAAATTGCCCTTATGAGGAGCCCTTTCCTCCATCTCCTCCATGTCGTTATCAACCATCGCAGCTTCTTGTCACCGTCGCATGAGAAAAGATCCTATTTCAAAGAATTAGAATTTAAATGTCATATGATTGGGAAGTCGAAGCTTACCAGAATTCAAGAGTTATTGAAGTCTAGTTGAATTTCTCACACTTTTATTTTTTTAAGATATCCGGCGCAATCTAACGCGTCGTGAACTGCATGTATTGAATCAATCGAATCACAAAGTTGATAAAACGGATAAGCCTTTTGTTACATTAAACGGTATCATTGTACGGTTTTTCTCCGTTGTAGTGGGGACGGTGATTGATAATTTCAAGTGGTCATAGCTCCTCGACGCTGCAGCTCCCTACGCTCTGTAGCTACTGATGCGGGACGTCACCATTTCTAGAACCAAGACATCTGCATGCTCCTAACATATTCGTAGCTTGCTATTCGGCCGTCAAAGGATTGCGACATCTTGTGAAATTTGTCATCACTACTCCAACTCTTGGATGTGAATGTGGAATTATTAATCGCTATCGCGGTACATGTTCTGGACGTCTCTATAATTGTCAGAAGCTGAGATTCTTATATATTATAAGTGAGCTCCGATAGCCTGTCCATATCAAGCGTACTCTCCTACAAAAAATAAAATCCAGCTAGTCTAAAATTGATAGTGTTCCCAAGAATATCCAAATCTTTTATACACCAAGCCAGTACAATGTCTTCCAAGTTCTTCGCTGTTGTCGCCGGTGCTGGCCCAGGTACGGGTAGAGCATGCGCTATCCGATTCTCCAAGGCGTACCCCGTAGTTCTTTTGACTCGCAAGCCCGAGTCGTACCAGGACACGGTGGCAGAAATCAACAAGGCTGGCGGTAAGGCCATCGGTATCAGCGCGGACACCTCGGATGTCAAGTCATTGGATTCTGCCTTTGAGACAATCGCAAAAGAATTGCCTGGCTACAAGCTTGCTGCCGCTATCTACAATGTCGGCGCTGGTTTTCAAAGGAAGCCGTTCCTCGAGCTGACTGTTGAAGATTTCGACGTCGCAGTTGGCGGTAATGCGTATGTATAAATAATCAACATGTTAACATGTTTTGAACTAAAAAAAGCGATAGGCGAGGTCTTTTCAACTTCGCTCAGAAGACTCTTCCGCTACTCCTAGAAGCAGTGCCTGAATCGGAGCACCCTCCTACCCTTCTCATCACGGGTGCCACGGCTTCTATCAGAGGTTCATACCTATTCTCCACGATGGCAGCTAGCATGTTCGCCCGACGAGCCCTAGGCCAATCCCTTGCCCGCGAATTTGGGCCCAAGGGCATACATGTGGCACACGCTATCATCGACGGAGTTATTGATATTCCAAGGACGAGCCATTATAATGTGAATAACGGCGTTGAAGATGGAAAGCTTAGAGCTGATGCGGTTAGTACCAAAAAATCTTTATGAACTCCTTTTCAAGCTAACCTCAACGTAGATTGCCGAGAGCTACTGGAACTTACATACTCAACACCGTTCTGCGTTCACTCAAGAAGTGGATATGCGGCCTTACGTTGAGAAGTGGTAAACTTCTCTATACTGACCAGGGAAGAACACTCAAAATTGGAATGGGCCCTTCTAGGAGAGACTTCGAATTTCCAAAGATCTGAAGCCGTGTGTGCCAATAGTAATGCGTTGGACTCGTTCACATTGGTGTTTCGATCGCTGAAGCAGGTGTTGCCTCCAAACAATTTGTTGGACTTCTTCCAAGTCTCCTCGTTCCCCGACAGCTTAATAGGCAAACGAAGTAAATGATATAAAAATCGCATCACATTGCCCGTGGGCGAGATATTTCGTGTAAAAAGACGGAATATGCATTGTCTTTTGAATCATCTCTAATTCATATGGCCTATGTAAACCTAAGTCAGAAGACAATTCCATCAATTATATGACGGATTCCCATTGTTCCGCATGGTTCATAGGCCAATAGTAGCTCAATCTGTGCAGGGTTCACCTCATTCCAAATACAACAAGTATTCTTAACTTGTTGATATGTCATACTCAACCCGTCACTTTATCTTGAGTGTCCACCTTTCGTGGAACTCGGTTGATTTACCCCTGAGTCTTCGTCCCATTACATCATCCGATGAGACTTGAGAACCTCAAGCGCCTGCAGCTACAGGGGTGCCATCACCGGTATCCGGAGGTTGAACTAAATCGGCGGAATAGCTTGCAGATGCAGCTATCCGCTCTGCTTCTTTCCTATCCCGGATCGCCTGTGTTTCTTGCCTCAACTTCTCCAAGTTCCAGGCGCTATCGTCGTCGTCTTCCTCTTCAGAATCTTCTCCGTATCTCCAGCTGCCACTTTCGAACAGGGCACGGCCAGTTGACTCCTTGGCTTGTCGAGCTTGTTCCTCTGCAGCCTTCTTGTCTAACCGTTCCTTCTTCCATTTCGCGAACGTCTCTGGTGTGACAGGGGTGAGAGTTCCGGTTAGTTTGTGTCTCTCTGATTCTAAGAAATCCTCAAGAGTAAGAGTTTTGAGGGGAGATTTGTCGAGAAGAGCTTTCTCGGCGGCGCGCTGTTCTTTAGTCTTAAGGACGAAACTAAATTGGTAAGTTAGAATAGTCCCATCATGAATTTGATATAGGGAAAACTTACCCGGGCGGAAGAGCGTGCCTGTATTTGCACTTGTCACCTCCGTTTGGACATGTCCAGAACCAACCGTATTTACCGTCTTCAATAGCCTCAATGAAGTATTTGCAGACTTTGTCTGTGGTGGTCACTTGGTTGCCCTTCTTGGAGAGGACTACCTTTCGTAACTTTTCTTCATCCCAGTCTTCAGATGTCTCCTGTTTCTTCTTTTCTTCTTCCTCTGCCCTAGCGTCTGTATAAAGATTTTTCTTCTCGGTCTTCCGTTCAACGGAGAGGTCGTGTGCGAATTTACACTTCTTACCCTTCTCGCAATTCCCTTTTTTGAAAAAGATGCAGACTACGGTCTTAGGATCGACACCGAAAGGAACTTTTTGGATCTGAGCAGGCTTGTTTAGCAAAGCATCCGCTTCCCGCTTAGCATCCTCGGCAGCCTTCTTCTCTCTGGCGCGTGCTTCTTTTTCTGCTTGCTTCCTCTTCTCTTCCGCACTACCACCGGCTTTGGCTGACGCTTGGATCTGTTTAATCTGTTTCTGGGCGGCCGAACCCTTCTTATTTTTCATGCCAAAGGTCTTGTCCTCAGCAATTTTTTGGGCGGAAGGCTTCTTGCCTTTGCCTTCATCTTTCTTTTTTGGAGGCATCTTGGCGGGCTATAGGGTAAAGGATTGCAAATTCTAACTAAGGTGACTTTAAGATGCCGCAATGGAGGACTCGCTGCTGGAATTGGGGATAGTGGATCGACCGAAGAAGGCGATGTCGTGTTTGGTGCGTTGTAGCGAGACGTTTCTAAGAATGGAATGGAAGAAGGAGGCAATTCCAGGTTCTAATTGTCTTATACATCACTGAACAATGAGTATTAGTGAGGGTTAGTGGGCTGTATGACTAGCGGGGAAAACCAATAAAGACGGATTTTGGGCTACGTCACATGATCAATAGGTAGCAGTTCTTTACGATGAGGTACGGTATGTAGGTATAACTCGGCTTCAAGCCACAGTACCTATGTAGTGGGTCTACTAAGATTAAGTATTGAGGTACCTTACAAGGGACGGTTGTACCGACTTACGTTGTCCATTGTACGTAACAAAAGAAGTTGTAATTGAGAAGCTTCAAGCTGGCCTTAATTTATCCGACATGACGAACGTGTAAAGAATCCCATCCACCACATCGACTATATTTCTTTACGAATTCTTGAATCTCGTGGAAGTAAATCTGTCGCAATTTCGCCTAGTAAGTATCACGTATTCTATAGCCGGCAATGGAAGATAATTGACATTCTACATTAGGTTCGCCCATAGAACAACGACTAGTCGATTTCGCGACCCTCGTTCACCATGATTTCCGACGACGATCTGTACTCCCTCGCCATCTTCCTTGGCTCAATTGCCATGGTTCTCATCGTACTTTACCATTTCTTTGAGGTCAACTCCCGGGAAGATAACACGCTTGCCAAGAAGCCTATCGGTTCGACACCGGCACAACAGTCTCCCGCGGTCGGAAGACAAGTTAGCGGGACAAGACGGCAAGACTGATGAGTTGAATTGGCGAATCAATAGTCTATCGATATATTCATGGAGTCGGGCCGTACGCGGTATGAGCAAAGCCGACATGGTCGAACGTAGAAATGCCTGATTTGGGAGGGACGTTCAGGTTCACGAGAAGTACCTTGTGTACTAAGGGCCATATACCTACTTGAGAATGGTCCCATTCAGACGGTTTGATCGATATCAACTTAGGCTAGTAGAAAGAATCTCAGCAGATGGACTTCCTATATGTGCACATTACTTCAGAAGGCGACCCTACGGTTACATACACATCAAATTAAGCACTGGCTTCGCATCTAACACTGTCCATCACATATACGGTATCTTGTGAAGGGCTGGCAAGAGGAACATCACTCAGTGTCAATGCCTTAGATATTAAGTCGTTTGATCTAAGAGCTGCGCATTGACTCATTCTTCAGTGATGCACCTACCCATTTACTAATACCGTATAAAATTGAGTCACTTGTGGTTATCTGCGCAATCATAGCATTGTATTAAACTCTTTCGGTCGCGTAGCTGACAGGTGGCATACCTGTCTCCGTGCACCGTACTAATAACGCATTACCGTAGGTACGGTAAGGATAGGCTGACAGGTGTAATCCGTACAGTAAAAACAATACCAAGCTAACCCTGATTGGGTAGAAACGCGCCACAAAGAGTGGGGAAATGGACAAAGACCCACAATGAGAAAGTTTGAGTGGCTGAGCGAACGACTCATTGTTTTCCAAACTCCCTCGCGCTCCCTCTTTTGATTTCTTACTTAACTGCCCTCCAAAGCAACGCCTTTCACCATCTCCAACTTCATAAACACCCACAACACGAAGGCAGTTTTCCTTTTACACCGAATTTAATCATAAAAAGATCTCGATACCCGTTTTCGTTTTCTCTTTTAATTCGGCTGCATCCAACTTCGTCAGCCGTATCTGTCTTCTAGCCTGCCAACTCGCTTGACAGATATTTTCTCCCAACTCTTACCACCAACACCAACAAACCAAACCAACAAACCAACCTTTCCGCAACTCTTCTTTTGCGACGCGCATACAGCTAGTATTCGCCTCAGCCATCACGATACCATCAAGCTTTGATCTGCGCTGTTGATAGACAATCAGTCAGTTTCTTCATTCGCCGTCGCGGTCGCATTCACACATCATCCGTTGGGCCGACTTCATTCTGCAGCCTGATCATTCGACGCGCATATTCATCGCGATACATTCACTTCCATCAAATACAACGACTTCTAATCACCTAATCAACCTTAATCATCAACATGTCCGGAAAGCTTGATCAGTCTTTGGACGAGATCCTCTCTACCCAGCGTCGCGCTGCTGGCGGCCGTCGCAGAGTCCCTCGCCGATCCGCTGGACGAGCCACCACGACGGCACCAGTTGGCGGGGTTCAGAAGACCTCGAAACAGCCACGTGCTGGCGCGACCAAGCAAACTCCTGCTAAGGCAGCTGGTGGTAACGGAGAGAGCAAGGTTGTGGTCTCGAACCTTGTAAGTCCTCCACCTCGTCTGGATTTGGATTTAAAGACTGAGTCTACTAACACGTTTCTAGCCCAAGGATGTGAACGAAGGCCAAATCAAGGTATGTTTCCTAGGGCTTTCGCCTGCGGAATTTCGTCGACATCTTCCTTCATACCGTACGCTCGTATCGTAAAACGATCGAAATGATTATCTTATCCAGAGATGGTTCATCTCGGCCAGCCTAGAGCCGTCAGATATTGCATAGTCTCCTCCATTGGCTATACGCGCACCTAGTGTTGCAGTGTCGGGAGTTGAGCAGTCCTCGTCGCGCGTCAATATTGTTAGTCCTCTGGCAGGCTTGGCAACCCTCCATCGTAGGCTACAATGCGTCGACATAAATGGACTTTGGCATATCTCGATGAGCTGAACATCTCATTCCATGAGCTTGTTATAATTGGCGGAACGTCCTTGTATGGGATGATTACAACCCAGCGAGCATAGCAGTGAGCAACAGCGTTACAGCAGAATTACCGGAGGGCTTCAACTGTTGATACCGACCTTGGTATTGATATCACCAGTCTTACAGCGGACTAAGTAAGGCAAACCTCTTGATCATTTTATCGAATGCAGCGGTAATCATGTATTCTGGTCAAAAGTGGTCGGTGGAGCGATGTGATGGTTCATCGGTTCGTGGGTGAATTTGACCTTAGTATGATGGAGTTGAGACCGGTCATGATGGGGGCGAGGTGTTTTGGAAATACTAATTTCCTGGGGAGCCGATGCTGACTACTAACGCTCACTGCGTGCTCGTTGATGTTGATACCTTCGGATGATGATTACCATGGACGATTCTCTCGGATACATTCCTCGATGGTCGATACTACTTAGCGCCTTGAGCGAACGTCGAATGAGTTTCAGGATACTAACATTCGTGCCCTCCGTAGGAGTACTTTTCCACCTCCGTTGGTCCAATCAAGCGCGTGGAGCTTTCTTACGGCCCGAATAGCGTCAGCCGTGGGATTGCTACCGTCACCTTCGCCAAATCCGATGGTGCTAGCAAGGCCTTCAACGCTTTGAACGGTCTTCTAGTTGACAACCGACCCATCAAGGTTAGCCCACATCACATTCGACAACTACACCGGCATACACTAACACTCATTAGATCGAGATCGTCGTCAGTGCTGCTAAGGCTGCTGAGATTGCACCCCCACCCAAGACGCTGACCGAACGCATCACGCAGCCAAAGGCTCAACCTAAGTCTGCGGCAAACGACAAAAAGAAAGAAGCTGGTGGAAAAGCCGGTGGTGCTGGTGCTCGAGGCCGCAAGCGACGTGGACCTCGTAACAGCCGCCCAGCTAAGAAGACGGCTGAAGAGCTAGACTCTGAAATGGCTGATTACTTCGAGGCTGGAAATCAAAACGAGAACGCCAACAACGCTGCCCCTGCCGCCACCAATGGTGACGCCCCTATGGAGGATGAGATTCTAGTATGTGTGATCCAATTACCTCCAAATATTTACTCTGCTAACCATCGTATAGTGAACGAATTGCTCGGACCTAGACTGAATTTGCGTGGGGATGGTGCTCTCTTTATTCCGTTATTCATGCTACACTTTGCTTTGAGTTCTACTTTCGCTGAGGTCAGTCAGCAGTGATGACACGGGAGGGGGAACTTTCGTTTCGTTTCAGGTGGTATGGGTTCATCAGTCAGTTCCAGTTTAGTCATCAACCGAAATGCACGATAGGGTTTTCAGGTAGTTAATCGCACACGGGATAAACGACATTGCTACTGGAATTTGTTTTTCTAAGGGAAACGACATGCCAATCGAGAGAAACGAAGTGCTTTTCACTAGATGGATGAGGCCAGGGCTTGTAACCAATCTGCTTTTCATACCCACATAGAAGACAGTAACTGCAAATTTAGTCGGGGCAGTCATATATGTCATCTTGTACCTTAGTCCAAATTATATGAATTGTCTAATTGATATCTCCAAGCTTGAGACTCAGGCTACAACGTACCCGCTGTTCCCCGTAAGTAGAACGTTGCCGTAAATATAACATTAAACATAATAACAAGACTTGAGTAGTATAAAAGGAAACTTCATTTATTCATTATCTATGGGATGTTACTAAATGAACGGGAAACCCTTTTTCTACCCATCTAGAAAAGGTCTATAGAAATGTCCCATCCCATTCCTAGCAGTAGCTAACCCTGTTGGTTTATCTACCAGCAGACAGTCTAGCATCGAGCAAGATCTAGCATGCCTATTCTAAGAGACGTACTTCTTGAACCTACAAAGTTGTTAGCCATTGCCATTAAAACTCCATAGGTGAATCGACTTACTTGTTGACGACACGCTCGATTCCGTCACAGCCCATTCTAAGCGTCTCCATCCTGGGGCCGTAAGAAAAGCGCACGACTGTGATTTCATGTTAACCAGTGCAAACAGGATAATATCGCATGAAGGAAAGGACTTACAGTGGTGGCAAGGACTGTCAAATAGATCACGACGGCGCGAAGGGTTCAAGTCGAAGAAGATACCGGGAACAACGATAACCTTCTCTTCTAAGCAGGCCTGGAAGAAATTCAGACCATCTGAGATTGGGCCAGGAAGACCCTCCAAGTTCAGCCAGAGGTAGAACGTGCTATCCGGCACGTACTTGATGACGAAGCCCATGTCACGCAGGCGCTTAACCACGTAATCTCGCTTCTCCTAGAAAAAGAAAAAAACCCATGTCAGTTGTGATTAGAATACGAGTAAGAACCTTGGGGACTACTAACTCGGAAGTGGTGCTGAAGAGCAGCCATCTCCCTTCGGACAAGAGAGGGCTCAAGCATGGGAATGGCGGCCTCTTGGAAAGGGGCATTGGCTCCACCGTCAAGGTAAGAGCCGCAAGAACCAATGCTAGAAATATTACGTCAGCTCATATCTCATGACTATGCCGTACCTTCCGAAACTTACGCCTTGATGAATTCCTTGGGTCCCAAGATCCAAGCAATACGCCATCCCGGAAGGCGGAATCGCTTGGTGAGACCGTCGATAATGAGGACGTCATCCTCGTCTACATCCTCGATGTTCTCGGCAGCTGAGATTGTGGTGCCGTCGCAGTCGCTGGTGTAGTTGTATCCGGAGTAGAACTCGTCGCTCACGAGAGTAGCACGACCACGACAGATATCCTGAATCTCAGCTAACTCAGGGTTGGCAACCACTCGACCCGTAGGGTTTCGAGGGTTTGAGGTGATGATGACTGAAGTGCCTCGGGCGATCTCCCGAGCGATCACATCAGGGTGGATATGGTAACCATCTTCCTCGGAGAGAGGAGTAGGAATAGCAGCGAACTATCTGCTGTTAGCAGAATTCATCATATGATCCGTGGGGTCATCTTACGTTCTTGAAGAGAGAAAGCATCTCATTGTAAGCGGTGTAGTCGGGAATGAAGAAACCGACATAAGCGTTGTTCAATACAGCCGCAATACGAATTAAGCCAGCTCGTCCACCAGGGACAATGGCAACGTTCTCCCAGGAATACTGGCTTTCTTTACCCTGTCGATGCATCTCATTGTACATACGGGCAACAGCCGCACGCAGGGGTTTGATACCAGCAGTGGGGCCATACTCTCGAAGAGCAACAGATATGTCTATCGTGTGGGGACGCTCGAAGCACCCTTCAATGTCGTCCTCAACTTCGGGAGCACCTTGACCAAGATTGGCCCACTTCTCGGGCTCTTCTGAGAAGCCGTACTCGGCAGCTCGCTCCGTACACCAGACGACACCGGTGGAAGCACGTGAGGCGTCCAGACCAGCATGAGGGAGATGGCCGGGGTTAGCGGCACGAAATTGTCGGTGGATCTTGGAGCTCGTCTCTGCCAAGAAAGATTGTCAGTGATATATTAGACTTTCAAGCTGAGACATGCTGCCACAATAGCGTGAAGACCACGTTTGCCAAGCGCCAAGACCGCCACGAAATATATCAGATCAGATACAAGAACAGAAACAGGGTGGTCTTGGCGATATTACAACATATAAAAAATCCGGGGAAGGGAACTTGAGAGAATGTAGAATTTAGAATACCATACCATTGGCACTGGGATCGCCGATACTGAATCGACGACGAGGAACACCAGTGTTCCGATTCCTGTGATTGGGCTTTTAGTAAGCGTTCCCAATTTTATAGCCAGAGCCATGTATTGAGGCTAGGCATGTAGTTCAAATGTTACTGTAGAGCTTTCGATGTATCGCAAAATGTACCATGAAGAACCAATTACAAGGCTGAGGGTGTAGACTTACATGGAGAATTTGCGGTTGTTAAACGACATGTTGTCGACTGGCTCGGCCTAATGTAAGATGGTTGGTAAAAAAGGAGACGAATTGGATGTAAGTATGATTTACTCAGCTGTGTGTTGCCGATAAGCCAAGAGGGACTATGCTCCTTTTTAAGTAGAAGCAAAGTGACAGGTTGCGTAGGATAAATTCAGCTCAAGAAAGAAGGGAAAGGGGGAGGATGATATCGCGATAGTTGTCGGTGTGCCCTTTAGGTTCTGAAGTAAAGTGGGGGTTTAACGACAAAAGAGGAACTTCTTCCTTGTGGGTTATGTGGATCGGTAAAAAGTACACGTAAAAGTAAAGGCTATGTAGGGCCAACTTGGATTAAAAAAATGTCATGGGGTGCTAGGCCGGTGATCAATTCGATCTGACATCCAATACCTGACCAACTTCCAGGTTTAAGTGCAGAAAAGAAAAATTTCATATTCAGGCAAGACAGGGCTTGATCTGAGATAGAGGTACGCACGCACAATACGTACTGTGGGAATTGGAGGGGTCAATTTACGGTTACCTGAATCATCGTAATATGTGCCTAAGCTGCTAAGGTAAGTCAGGAAGGTACTTTACAATGGACATATCTTGATAATGCAATTCAGCTAATTTTCAAACTACCCATACTAATACCTGATGCACATACTGCATGTGCGTAATTGCAGAGACTTACTGATGCTGACGCTAGGGAAATTTCGTCGATTCGAAAGTAAAAGCCTGAGCTAAGTCCTATCGAAGTCGCAGAATAAGACATTTGATCGATCTAATGTATGTATGCTACCTGATTTGCATAATAAGAAGCTGAGGTAGGATTCTAGAATTCAAGTTACACTGCCTTTCAAGTTACCTCCATTACGCATACAGTAAGTGGTACTTGGAGATGGATGTACTTGATATTCATATATATGTGCAATTTTGAAACCTCAGGATGGAAGAAACCCGGATTCAAATTGACCAACGATAATATATCCCTACCTTTCCGGCCTTTCCTCATATTACCTTGTCTATCTGGCCGCAAAAGAGACAAATGACCGTCAAAGAACAGCGTCTATATTTCCTATTCGTACTACCTGAAGTCTTGGAACTCCAATTCTCTACGATTTGCCTTCCTAACTCATTCGCCTGCAGTCAAACAAGGGTTCAACGAATGCAGTCATCTCGATCGAAAGTGTACCTACATATCATCTAGTTTCATCCCTTTATTACCAATCTAATAAGGTAAGGTACCTACTTTAACAAGCTTATGGTTACTCAGAAATACAGGTCAGCCAGGTCGTATAAATGATATGTCGTGATTGAGGGGCAGGAAAACACCCCTCATCGGGGTATCCGACTTGCATTTCCGTGGTTAGGGTCCGGTGTTATGTTAGGTAAGGTTTGCTAGTGCCCCGCATGAAGGATGAACTTTAAAATCCATAATCCACTTAAGGGATTGTGCATAAATGGGTAGATGCATTTGCATTTCGATGCGTGTTAATTGGTCACCCAGAACTGCAGGTGGAGACGGACGGCAGAATATTCAACGCGTCAGAAAGTCAATTAACGCGTTTTCCATTCTTGGCATTAGAGCTTCTTCTGATCCCTTCAAGGTTCACTTCGATTACATCGTTTACATCTATGGGTGTTGTAGATTCCAAACTCTTCACGATAGCCCCTTAGTCCTCTGATTATCCCTAGCGCCTAAGTCAAAAACCGCCAATATGGCCCTCATAGTAGACAAACATCGACCTCGCTCTCTTGATTCTTTAACGTACCATTCCGAATTGTCAGAGAGATTGCGATCGTTGGTATGTAGTCTTATTCATCATGTTCTGATTCACAACTGATCTAACAACCTATCGTAGGCTCAAAGCGGTGACTTTCCACATCTTCTAGTCTACGGTCCCTCTGGCGCAGGGAAGAAAACTCGAATCGTCGCAACACTAAAAGAGCTCTACGGTCCGGGTGTCGAGAAGATCAAGATTGATGCCCGAGTATTCCAAACGACTAGCAATCGCAAGCTTGAATTCAACATTGTAGCCTCCGTTTACCATCTCGAGATTACCCCGTCCGATGTTGGAAACTATGACCGAGTTGTCATTCAAGACCTACTCAAAGAAGTCGCTCAGACCCAGCAAGTCGACCAATCAGCCAAGCAAAAGTTTAAGGTTGTTGTCATCAATGAAGCAGACCATTTGACACGAGATGCCCAGGCTGCTCTGAGAAGAACAATGGAGAAATACAGTCCCAATTTGCGGTTGATACTCCTAGCAAACAGCACAGCCAACATCATTGCGCCCATTCGAAGTCGAACACTTCTCGTTCGGGTTGCTGCTCCAACAGTCGACGAGATAACAGCTGTCCTCGCAGACTCAGCCAAGAAAGAGGGGTGGCCTGTTGTCAAGGGGCTTCATAAGAGAATTGCCGAGGAAAGTGGACGGAATTTGAGAAGAGCATTGCTTATGTACGAGGCTGTACACGCTCAGAAGTACGTTGTATCTTATCCTACGCATGAGTCTGTAACAACCTAGCTGACCAACTCGCCCAATTCTAGTGAGAAAGTTACCGATGACACGCCCATCCCACCTCCAGATTGGGAGGCGTTGATTTCACAAATCGCTAAAGAGATCATGGAGGAACACTCACCCGCCCGAATCCTACAAGTTCGATCGAAGCTATACGACCTGCTCACGCATTGCATACCACCCACCACGATCCTCAAGACCCTCACTTTCAAGCTCGTTGCTAACATTGATGACGACTTGAAATACGAAGTCATCAAGTGGTCCGCATTCTACGAACATAGAATAAGAACGGGAACCAAGGTTATCTTCCACCTAGAGGCCTTCGTTGCCAAGTTCATGCGGATACTCGAGATGTATTTAATGAGCATGGACATGTGAGTGAGCTCACCGGTTAACATGAAGATGATTTATGGAATCAGCATGGGGATTACGGAGTAATGGCTGGCTTTATATCTACGACGCTGCGGAGCTACATAAAGATAGCCGTGTTGCATTTCGTACTAATGATATCCTATCCAACCTACCTATCGACCTATTGGCTTATGTGACATCCCATAACCGTGGCTAGATGAGTATCAGACGAGTATAAGATGGACCATAGCTCCATTTCTTCGTTCACCGGTATTCGGAGACGATGTTGTTGACAGCACTCTTTCCGAAGGCCGAATTGGTCCGGGGCCCGCATGAGACGTCATCGCCCGAAGGTCGCATCCGGCAATGGTCTTCGAGTAACCGAGTTCCGGAAGTTTGGATACATATCGGAAGAATGGTGGGGCATGAGGCTCCAATGTCAATACTGGTAGGCATAGCCGTAACCATACGGAGATTTTAATTCGACCTCGGTTAGGACAACCTTAGTATACTATAGCGTATCCCTTTTTCAGTGAGACTCAAAGAATGGGACGATATGGCTTATCAAGACCCTTTAACCAAGGTTATCCCAACGAAAAATATCGGAAGTAAAGTTGATGGTAGTCAAAGACGATAATCTTTTTCATCTTATCATTCGTGTAACTATCTACAAATGGAATACGATCACGTCGCCAAGGCATGTGTCTCAGCTAACCAGAGAAGGAGAATACTTAGCTTCCCCCACAATCTCATCGAAGACTGGAGTTCTGGACAAGGGCGTATGGAAGCTTGGCATAAAGTGACGACATCGCACTATATCCCCGAATCATATTCGTCTTATTGGATCGGGATTCGACAAACAAAATCGGGATTGATGATTGATGATTGGTGATTCGAACGGTTATCATATCTCTCTTTGGTGGTTGAACCGACATCATTGCCTCATACCGGTTGTCTTGGAAGCAATAAATGATACTCAATGATATGAATTGATGTAGCGACGATTCTCCAAGGGTTCGATTTAGATCCTTCGACGAACGACCACGGGGTCAACGGAGCTGCGGAGATATTTGGTGAGGATCATTAGCGTACGGCTTGGCTGCAAGGGCTAGGTTTATTCTACTAGCTACTAGTGTAAGAGGTGAATGCGGGGTTGGAACGGGGCGAGGGGTAGAGGCGAAAAAAAGAAGGGGTTTGGAGTTCAAGTTCGGACCCCGTCTTTGGGATTTGGTGGTCCAGACGGGACACAGACTATGGCTATGGACTTGACTAATAAGATTACAGAATCGCAAACTAAAAGCAATACCTACATGTACTATCACCACACCGAGACCAGCAGATGTACATTATGTACTTGATGTACGTCTCCCGTACTACCTCATACCCCTATGGTTACATCAAGTGACACGTTCACTACATGCCTACATCATGCATGTAGCCATTTCTATTATCGACGCGCCAGTAACGAATGGGTGGTTCTAAAAAGGGGGTTCTGGGTAGACGGAACTTGTTCTACTTGCCAATGAATTATCGTCTAAGTTGATGAACTAGGACAAACTTGGTCCGCTTGCTTTGAAATGCTCCCTCGTTTATGTAGAACTTGCCAACCTGCATAGGGGGGACCAGTATACCGGTAATTAGTCAGGTCATCTATTCGCCTGAATTCGCTTGAAGATACGCCTTAGTCTTGGTATGTAGGGCTTTATGCAACCGTATAGATCGGACTTCTATGAGGGGATTTATGCTAGATTAGATATTCGACCTGCTTCGTTCTCAACGGCGCTTGTTTTATAGGCTCACATTCCTAGTTCAATCAACTAGGAAGTAAATCCTAACTTATCGACGACACCCACGTCCGGTCTAAAGGGTCCTGCGGCCTAGAGCGATACCTCACCATCATCCTACCCATCTACATATGACAAGGTCGTAGCAGTCTTGGAGGGTGGGAGAGGGTTAATACCAGCCTGCGTCCGTCAAGAGTCAGGTGAATCCTTCTGTCGTTCTTCGCGTCTTGGACAAGCGTTGGGGTTTTCTAGGCATAATATCATAGAATAGAGCGTTGGTGTTGGAAGGTTCCATCATATAGTTCTAGATTGGAGAAGGACGGGGGTTCAGATACAGTACATACAAAGAAAACAACATGAGGTCGAACGGTCGAGCGGAAGAGATGATGACTCCACATGAAATGACACTCAAAGACCCCGGTCCGAATCGGCGTATCCCCAACATAGTTCCAAGTTCCCAGCTAAGCCAGTTAAGCCAGTCAAATGCTGCTGGATTAAGATTATTTAGGCTTGTCCTGACTAGTAATGCGTAGTAGGTCACTTTTTAGGGGCTAAGGTGAGGGAACTTGCCTAACTGATTGAAGTGCAGTCGCAAACTGTACCCGATTGTACTTAATGTACCATCTACAGTACCAGGGACTGCATATGTGGAGGTACTATACAATGCAGGTGTTGTGCTACGTTTCGCGCCTTGCTCGATTCTCCTAATATTTTTGCCGTAATACAAAAAGTCCCTCGTCCTCGACACCAATACTTTTGGTCCTTCCCGTCGCTGTTTATCTTTTTATTCTTTGTCCTTCCTTCCCTCCGTCTCAAAACCACATCCCTAGTCTCGGACGAAGCTTCCATCTTATGTGTTTAGCTTCGTATATATAGAGTTCAAGCCCCATTCTCCTCCTCCCCCATCTAGCGTCAATCCCTTCTCGCGCTTCACTTTTTCCCCTTCACTAAAGTAACCCCGCAGTTGTTCAAGAAAGCAAAAACAACATCTTCAACAACTACCCCGCCATCATCATGGGTGACCAAGCCAAGGCCCCAGTGGTCGCTGAGGCCCATCTTGTTGATACTTACCGTGAGATTCCCAAGCTGTGTGCTTACGTGCTGAAATTTTGAGTTTGCGATGGCTGACAGCTACCTAATTAGATCCTCCCCAGAAGATGCTTGAAAGTGAGACACCCCTCATTCGCGAAACTGATAAGTTGAAAGCGTATGAGAAGTAAAAGTGAAGCTAACGTGAGCACAGAGCATCCTAGTAAACCCCATCTCAGCGGTAAGATACCAAGATGCCATTCATTAGGTATTCTAGTCTGATAAATATCGGTCACTAATACGCGCTAGGCCTCGAGGAATATCAACAATTGTACAAGGAATCAATCACCAATCCCGAGAAGTTCTTCGGCGAGAAAGCTAGAGAGCTGTTAACGTGGACACGAGACTTCCAGACTGTCCGTACTGGTTCTCTGACTAACGGCGATGTTGCTTGGTTCGTTGAAGGTCAACTCAATGCTTCCTACAACCTTGTCGATCGACATGCATTCAAGGATCCCGACAGAGTCGCAATCATCTACGAAGCCGATGAACCCAATGAGGGACGTAATTTAACCTACGGCGAGCTTCTTCGCGAGGTTAGCAGAGTTGCGCACGTCCTGAAGAAGATGGGTGTCCGAAAAGGTGACACTGTCGCTATTTACCTACCCATGATTCCCGAAGCTATCATTGCTTTCCTTGCAGTAATACGTATTGGAGCTGTTCACTCCGTCGTATTCGCGGGTTTCTCTGCTGATTCCCTTCGTGACCGTGTCATCGATGCTCAGTCCAAGGTCGTCATCACCACGGACGAGGGAAAGCGAGGTGGCAAGTTGATCGGTACCAAGAAGATTGTCGACGATGCACTCAAGCAGTGCCCTGATGTTACTGGTGTGCTCGTCTACAAGCGCACCGGCGCTGATATCCCTTGGACTCCTGGTCGCGATCTCTGGTGGCATGAGGAAGTCGAGAAGTGGCCAACCTACATTGCCCCTGAAATTGTAAACTCTGAGGATCCTCTCTTCCTACTGTACACTTCGGGTTCGACTGGCAAGCCAAAGGGCGTTATGCACACCACTGGTGGATATCTTCTCGGTGCCGCGCTGACTGGCAAATACGTATTCGATATTCATCCCGGAGATCGGTACTTCTGCGGTGGAGATGTCGGCTGGATTACCGGCCACACATACGTCGTCTATGCACCTCTACTTCTCGGCGTCTCCACAGTAGTGTTCGAGGGTACTCCAGCTTATCCCAACTTCTCACGATACTGGGATATTATCGAGAAGCACGAAGTCACCCAATTCTATGTGGCGCCAACTGCATTGAGATTATTGAAGCGTGCTGGTGATGACTTTGTCAAGGCTCACATGCCGAAACTCAGAGTTTTGGGATCAGTCGGTGAACCTATCGCTGCTGAGGTTTGGAAGTGGTACTTTGAAGTTGTAGGAAAGGAGGAGGCTCAAATTGTCGACGTAGGTTTCAATCCCCTAACCCTAAATGAAAAGACAGGCTCTAATGAAACAGACCTACTGGCAAACTGAGACCGGCTCGAACGTGATTACTCCTTTGGCCGGAGTAACCCCTACGAAACCCGGAAGCGCTTCTCTACCTTTCTTCGGCATAGAACCTGCCATCATCGATCCTGTCTCTGGTGAAGAGATTCACGGAAACGATGTCGAAGGTGTACTAGCCTTTAAGCAACCATGGCCTAGCATGGCTCGCACCGTTTGGGGTGCACACAAGAGATACATGGATACGTATCTGAATGTCTACAAGGGCTACTATGTAAGTCTACAGCACAATACGTCCTATCGAAGAATACTAACCAGTTCAAGTTCACCGGTGATGGAGCTGGCCGTGACCATGAAGGCTTCTACTGGATTCGTGGACGAGTTGACGACGTTGTCAATGTTAGCGGACATCGTCTATCAACTGCAGAGATCGAAGCAGCTCTGATTGAACACCACTCCGTAGCCGAAGCTGCCGTAGTCGGTGTTGCTGACGAATTGACCGGACAAGCCGTCAACGCCTTCGTAGCTATCAAGAACGGTAGCGAGGCATCGGATGCTCTTAGAAAGGAGTTTATCCTACAAGTACGAAAGAGCATCGGACCTTTTGCCGCTCCCAAAGCGGTTTACATCGTCCCCGACCTGCCCAAGACCAGAAGTGGCAAGATCATGCGTCGTATCTTGAGAAAGATTTTGGCTGGAGAGGAAGACCAGCTTGGTGACACCACCACTGTTAGTATTCCCCTGTTTTACCCCCCTGAATTTGCTCATATCTAACGCATAATAGCTATCTGATCCGTCTGTGGTTGACAAGATCATTGCCGTTGTTCACGAGGCTCGCAAGAAGTAAAGGGTAAAAGGCGTTGGGTTTGACTTCTGATACCATCATGTCTTAGATTCGAGAAAGTTTTGGAACGCGTGGAATCCAGCTGGTGATTCTAATGAGTACCTGTAACGATCCGGGTTGTCTTTTCAATATCCTGGTCTCGGTACAACAGTAATTCGAAGATTTCGCGCCCGCGTTTCAAGCAATGTAAACGAGTAGATACAGTAGCTGAGCTAATGAACAAAGAGCAAAACCGGTCTCTGCGACTCATCTATTAACTAGAATTGCTTAATAAGCGGTAAAGTATACCTAACTTCATGTTGTCAAAAAGGTAGGAAAATGTGAGTTGGTAGATTACTGTATGAAAGGAATGTTGTCCTGCCGGCTAGCCGCATAATGTGTTCTCTGATAGGTTTATACAATAGTATGGAGGAGGCGCAGTCGAGATTGCTGGGATAATGCGTGAAGATCCAAAGTCCTCTACTGAAGAAAGAATACAATAACAGGAGAAACAAGAATATGTAAAGAGCAAATTAGTAGGCCGCGTCATGATGACCGTTTGCAGCGACCGGTCACAATCTGGGCTCCTTGGCAAAGTCTTGACTGAGACTGATATCAAGGCTATGCGCCTTGGAAGGCGTGATTTATGGTATTTGGGATAAGCGAGCAGACACTGTACTTACGTGGTCATCGGTCCGAGCGATGAGGTTGTTGATTTCAGAGCAAGTGAGGCTTGTTGGTACGAACATGTCCGGTAAACTCGGCACGATCCGAAGTAGTAAACTCCGGGCTTTCTACAGCTGTCAAATATGATATTCTGAATGATATGAGGCTGTTACTAATACAGTAGGGTCTTTCCGATTGCTAATGCGCCGGAATCCCACATATTTCGAATCGCAAGGCTAGTCCACGTAGAGTAATGAAACAGGACAAGAACTTGAGTAATACGTATAAATAGGAAATAAGAGCAGGGATGTTTCGCCTCAGGGTCTCATTAGTATGAGTGATCGTGGTGTTCCTCTTGAATTCGTTCACGGTTATCAATCGACTTCAAACTTATTGACATCCATGGATAGCAATCGACATCATTCTGTCGCTAATGACCACTTAATGAAAATGTTGATTATCAATCTCGTATATGTAGGTGAGTACGTACGCATTTCTTTGGTGCTGCTTCGAATAGCTGACTGCCAAGCCGGCACAAAGTTTCCAGCATCGAGTAACATTGGAATAACAAGCGTTGACTGGACCTGCTGGATTGATACGCTGTAACATGACAGGAAAGACCCCGGATCTTACGGTAACAATTGCCCCGCCCCAGTCCCCGTCTCACTTGCTGCTATTTATCATGTCGAACCAAGACAGGGATCTCATTGGTTCCATCTTTGCTTATGCAGGACTTTGGCACTCTGGACTCCAGCACCTTCAGCACTTCTCAGCACCCCTCAGTGCTGCTTTTCCTCGCTCGCGTATTCCCTATTCCAACCAGCCTCTTGGCTCGCTCTCATGTCTCGATCTACTTTCGAAAGTCAAGGCCTGCGCAGCCACACTCCGGTCTTCCCACCCGGGTTTCCCTTTTTTTCATAGAATCGAAACATTTCCTCATTGTCTTTTTTTCCTTGGACACATTTTGTTTCCGCCCGTTTCTCAGATTATTGGTCGGAATCATTTTAGCGCTTAACTGGTATTCACGAAGACGACGTTGGGTAAACGAAATCAAAATCCAGCTCGGTAGTATCCCAGCTCCTCTCAAGGATTAGAAATCCAAACCAAGCCTCTAGGGATATCGCCGAGCCTTTTTCGTCCTTTAGATCAATACTTGGCGTTGTCTCCACGGTATTCGCTGCGTGTTTCATTCTTCTCCTTCGAAATCTTACCTCCAAATCTGAAGTCGTCGATTGTTGTCTCTAATAATCTACAACGACGATATATTCTAATTATCTAATTTTCAATTCGAGACGCCTGTGGCGATAACATCTTGAAATCGTATCGTCGCATGGGGTTTTGAGAACGAGTCATTGTCCTCGAAGCAGGACTTCACCCATTCGATCATGCGTGGCATCTTCAAGGCTACGGCCATCATACTATCAGTACTTTTGCATTTCTCAGATGCGCATTCCGTTAAGAGAAATGCGTTGAATTATATTAGCCGTGTCGATAATCCCGTAATCCATACTCCTTCTAATCGAGTCCACGCCTATTCCTCCTTTGACCTATCATTCTTACTTCACAACGAAAAGGATAAAGTCCGAATATCATTAGAACCTAACCACGATGTACTCTCGGATACGGCAAATGTACGATACCTAGGGGCGGACGGTTCTGTGACGCGCGAGGAGAAGTTAGAAAGAACGGACCATAGGGTATTCAAGGGTCATGCTTTCGTACAACATCCGGACCATGCGGAATGGATTAATTCGGGTTGGGCAAGGATAACTGTTCATCGAGATGGGCCGAAACCATTATTCGAGGGTACATTTCGGGTCCACGGAAATCATCACCATATTCAGACCAGTTCCAATTATAGGCAAACGCAACACGAAGATGATCCGACCGCAGAGTACGCCGAAGACGAGTATATGGTCGTTTGGAGGGATTCAGACGTCAAGCCGGACGAATATGTCTCGGAATTAAAGCGAGGGCTTAGCAGAAGCACATGTTCGTATGATGCGCTTAATTTCAACAATGAGGATCAGCATCCGGTACATCAAGGCCTAGATCTCCGTGATATGTCGGGGGTGGACGCAAATAAGCTATTTGGTCGGCAGATCGATGGGACAACTGGGGGGAATGGCGCTGGTGTTAATCTTGCACAAAGTATCGGATCTACTCAGGGCTGTCCTACAACGAGAAAAGTTGCCTTGGTTGGAATCGCGACAGATTGCACTTATACGGCACAGTTCAGCTCTAACAGCGATGTACGCGCCAACATTATCCAACAAGTCAACTCAGCCTCCGCCGTCTACGAGAGTTCGTTCAATATCACGTTGGGTATTCAAAACTTGACAATCAGCGAGAGGGATTGCCCAGGAACTCCGTCACAAAATGCTCAATGGAATGTCGCTTGCGGTAATGGCGTCACGATTACGGATCGCCTTAACCTGTTCTCGTCATGGAGAGGACAGTTCAATGATACCAACGCATACTGGACACTACTGAGCACGTGCAATACCGATGCCGCTGTAGGATTAGCATGGCTGGGCCAACTATGCTCAACAGGGTCAGGAACTCAAGGAGATTCCAGTGGAGGCAACGAAACGATCGCGGGAGCTAACGTCGTCGTTCGAACCTCAACCGAATGGCAGGTATTTGCTCACGAAACTGGTCATACTTTCGGTGCTGTTCATGATTGCACATCAGATACGTGTTCGGATGGCTCAGCATCGATGCAGAAATGTTGCCCTCTCACAGCATCTTCTTGTGATGCTGATGGAAACTATATCATGAATCCTTCCACCTCTCCGGGTATCACCCAATTCTCACCTTGCACTATCGGCAACATTTGTTCGGCTATTGGTCGGAACAGTGTTAGATCCTCTTGTCTAACCAACAACAAGAACGTCGTCACAATCTCGGGAAGTCAATGTGGAAACGGTATCGTGGAAGCGGGAGAACAGTGCGACTGTGGTGGCGCAAGCGGGTGTGGCAATAACAACTGTTGCGACCCGAACACGTGCCAGTTCAGAACCAATGCCGTATGTGATCCATCCAACGAAGATTGCTGTAACGATCAATGTCAGTTCAGATCATCGGGATCGGTTTGCAGAGCCAGCACTGGTTCATGCGACCCTGAAGAGACTTGCACTGGAAGCTCCGGAACGTGTCCCAACGATGTCAAGGCCCCGGATGGTCAGTCTTGCGGCTCTAACGGTGCTGGCTTGACGTGTGCTTCTGGACAGTGTACCTCTCGGGATCTTCAGTGTTCGACAATCGTAGGTACATTAACCAACAATTCCGATACGAGAGCTTGCGACTCGCAGAGCTGTCTCCTACGTTGCGCCTCATCTCAACTTGGACCAAACGCCTGCTATGATATGCAACAGTATTTCCTGGACGGTACTCCTTGTCAAGGCGGTGGACGTTGTAATAACGGACAATGTCAGGGGTCAAGTATTGCCGATCAAGTAGGAAGTTTCTTCTCCGACAACAAGAACATTATTATTCCTGTAGCTGCGTCCGTCGGTGGCCTCATTGTCCTCGGTCTCACTTGCTGTATCTTCTCATCATGTCGTAGAAGAGCACGGAGGAGAAAGTTGGCCAAGACAGTCCAACCAAGCAACAGTTGGGTGGGTGGAAACGGTGGCGCATGGGGAGCCAACAATATTCCCCGCCAGCCTCCAATGGCTGCCCGAGGACCTGGCAGTCGAAGAGCACAACAACAACCTTGGCAGGACGGAAATCAATGGGGACAAAGAGCACCTACGATGAGATACGCATAATACAAACTCTCACTATAAAAAAACCTAGGCTGGGAACTGGGATTCGAGGTATTAGGTCAGGACTCACTTGTAAGGACCTTATAGAGGGTTATCATGGTTTATCGTATCATGGTGTTTTGGGCGTTTCAAGCCAGGAGAGCATATTTGGATACCGGGATCATGACGAACTTGGAATTCAGTCCTTTTGGATAGCATGGGAACACATCTTAGTATATAGATAAGCCCTTTTCCCAAGCTAATTTGATAGGATTAGGAATCATGTGTGTATAAGAGCAACAAGGATTTATTTGCAGCTCCAGTATTTGACAAGGAGGAATACCATTCCCTCTTTATATTATGAACGATTATGATAAATGGAACAGGTTATAAACAAACACTAAGCCGCCCACTCTATCCCTTATAGTATGCATTTGCATGCGTGTTCTCATGTTATAAACTCAAATGATCGTATACGATTGAGTTGGTGTAGCTTTGTCCATGGTGATAGGGGGATGCGGGATTGGAGTACGGAAATTATGGTGGTGGTGAAATTGAGCAGGGAGCGTACCGTGCGCTCGTGATGTGGCTTCGGGGAATCGGTCATCTAAAGCGTTCCTTGCCTTCTCTCTATGGTAGGATCGCCTCGTTATCCCGAAATGGAGGAAGATACCTGTTGACGATATTTCCGTGCGTTTTACCCGTTCCCTCGTCTTCCCTTTGCTGTATTTGTGCCGCTCCTCCATATCCGTCGAAATTCCGCCTAATTCATCTCGAGAAGCCAGCAGCTGCGTGGCCCGTGGAAGACGAACCTCTCTCGAACCAATTGACAGAGCGACGATTACCGAATCACACTTCGAAGCGCTCTTTTTCACCGCGTTCTACTCTCCGTCCATTCACCACCGCCGACACAGAATCCCGTCCTTCCGCCTCCCGCCCGATAGATCACCGGACATCCTTCCTTGACGAGCGCCCCGGCGTAGACCCGCTCGGTACGCGCGAGGACGAGCCGCCATTACCACCAAGACCTCGGTATGACTTTTTCCGCGCAGGCGGCAGCTCCTCGAAGCCACAGAGCATGCGGGTATAGCGTAGACGTGTTGCTGGTATGCTCTAGTGGATTTGTTAGTGGTTGAGGGATATAAGGATCGAAGGGTTGAATAAAGAGATGGGAAGAAAAGGGGAAGGGGGGTAAAAGAGGGGAAAGGGGAAAATACCTCGTTGTCCCTCTGCGCAGCCATCATCAGTAGTTCCGGACTATCCAATACTTGCGCGGCGATTCGACGGCGCTCTAGAACTGCGAAGGACTCGTCTTTACCTCTGTTGGGTCGTATTATGTTAATGTAAGTGCCTCCACATCTCAGCTAATACAATATGCAAAGGCCAAGGGGCCAAGGTGCGATTAGAAACAAAAGACAGCGAATAGGAAACATACCCTCCTGCTCGATACTTCGTACCCTCGCTCGCCCAGTCGCTACTATTATCCGAGGATTCGTATGGATCCTTGCCCCGGGCTTGTCGATCCCGCATCTCGGCCGTAAACACATCGACCGACGCACCCGTACCCGCTCCCGGTCCTCCAGGGAGCCCAGCACCAGCAACGGGGGGTCTGGCAGAGCCGTAGCCGCCAGCAGCATGATGACTGCTCATCGTAGAGCCCTGCCACCCGATCTCTCTCTCCGTCTCTATCTCTCACAATACCCCCTCTATGTCTCCGCAGTCGTACTAGCCTCAAATGTACCTAGGCAGTTAGTGGCAAATTGGGGGGGCCAAAGCAACGTCTCTCGGTAAGCCGAAAAAAGTGTCGTCGGTGGCAAAATGGATAGCAAGCCGGGTGTGTTGTTGATCGGGGAATTAATGTACAGTATCGCATGTAGGAGAATATACTGGATGACCCAATGGGGCCTTTTTTGTGGGGGAGGATGGAAGGGGTATGTATGCGGACGCCCGATTACATATTTGATGGGGGGATGGATGGTTATGGTTGCGTTGGCGGGTCCCCCGCGCGTGACAATTCCTTCCCGTTGCGCCGGTACGGGGCGGGTTTGGTGGTGTGGTGTGGGGGAGGAGAATTTAGACTACTGTAGTAGCTGCAGGCCGTTGTACCGTACAATATTTAGCTTCTAGGGATTTGATGTGCGTAAGTTCGAGGAGCCGTGAAAGAGATAACTTATACTCGAGGAGAATTGTAAGATTGAAAAGGCCAGCTCGTTAATATAATTACCTATTTAATACCCGGGAAGTCCTGATTTAAACCTAGGAGAAGCTGTCCCATCACTTCATTTATCTACCTAATCCCGAAGTGATGGATTAACAATAACGCAAGTATATGAAGGTTAGTAGTCAATCCCAATGGCAAATCTATACCGAACTATTGAGATCTGGTCGGCATGCTATAGTAAAAATCATCTACGTGAAACTATGGGCTTCATTATACTTTATACGGTCACTTGGTATTATTAGTCAACGTTGTGTTAGGAAAGGTTCAAGATTTCATTTACAAATGTATCTAGTCACCTAACCTAATGCAGCCTCGTACTCCTTTCCTGCGACGCCGGGTTCTTTTCTGTGATGGTTGAACAGCTATTTAGATAGCATCCGTCACCACCATTTCGTCCATTTCCTGGGCCGTGTTGCAGGTGGCGCACTCGAGGGATCTTCGTTCCGATGGGTGTTTGATCACGTCGTCTACCCACATTTTGCGTCTTGTTGTGAGCTCCTCGGCTTTAACTTGGGGATGCCGCCCGTTGTTGCAGAACAACATGACACGTTTGCCTGCCGGATCGCCTTCAGCGTCAACCCAAAACTTCTGCCACCCGCAACTGTGTTCATCGAGCCCAGCTGCCTCTAGCCTCTGATCCAATGCCTTATCCCAACCGTAAAATGGGCAGTGGGCTTTGCAGTGTAAAGGATCCTGACAAGAGCGCACTGGGCAGAACTTCATGATGCAGAAGCTGGCCAAATGCATTTGTTCGCATTCAGCGCATTCGCTTCGCGCTTCGCGCTGTGGACCCTGGAACTTGGGACATGTCCGCATACTGTGGTCCTTTGACAGGCAGTAATGGCAGATCACTTGGCAGTTCATGCAGCTGTGAGACGCTGCGTTCTTGTTCAAGTATGGACAATACCGGCATTTCTTGTCGCACTCGTTGCGGGTGTGACTTGGGAACGACTCGCAAACGCAGGCTTCAGCTTTTCTTTCACAAGAATCGCCCGAATGCTTAGTCGCCTCTCCGCAATAGCCGCACGGGAGCAAGCAGGTATCCCCCTCGTGAGAGTCGTCGCCGCAGTTGTTGCAAAATGTTCTCATGCTCTCGTCGAGTCGGGAGGGCTGCCCCTCATTCTTCTTAGCACGGGCTCGTCGTCGTTTTGCGATGGCTCTAACAGTGGCATTCCTAGCGGGGCTATAAACGGTAACCATAGACGACGACACATCATCATCGGCTTTGGTGTTATTTCCGGGTAGAGTTGCGAGAGCCGCTGCAGTTAGAGCAATAGGAGCATCGCCTCCGCCAGGCATACCTAGATGGCGTTGGTGCTGGAGTTGAGGGACCGTGGGGGTTTGTCCATCCTGTGAAGGATCAACATCCTCGACATTGGGCTGCCAGCCTGGATGATATAACGACAAAGCCAGTTCGCCTAGTGTCTGGCCATAGAACTGCGGCTCGTACTTCCTCGTGGCGGCTTCTCTCTCGGGGTTTCCCAGGTGCGGATAGTCCCAGCGATCCCAACCGTCGTCACGCTGGATCTGCCGGGCGAATTTGGGACTGTAGGGAGCAGCTATTATTCGATTTTCCTTATACTTAGGATCATGACCCACGACAGTCTGAAGCAGCTTGCCTATGTTTATAGAGCTTTTGATTGGACCCTTATTTTGGCGGTACCAAAACAGGTAGTCCAGGTCTTCAGCCTTATCTCGGTGCCTGCAGTTGTCGTAAAAGTGATGGGCCGAGTTACACTTGGGACACGCCCCATCCATCCAGCCGTTTCTGCCGACTTTGATACAGTCGCGTGCTGAGTGGCCGGCTATCCCACAGTTTCCGCAGTTTGAGCTAGTTGCGTGCTCTGGTGATTCAACCCTAACTCGACGCTGCCTGCCTTGTCGGAATCCCTCGTCGCTCTCGTCGTCGTCTCTCCGAGTTCTTTTGTGGCTCCTAGAGGAATACAACAGTGTAACGTGGTCGAGTTCATCGGCAATCAAACTAGCCATACGTTTTACTCAACGCCAAATGTCCTCGATCCTCCCCTCTGCTGTCTGGTTGAGTCGAGAGTCGCTTGCGCGGCAAGAGTACAACAGAGTGACGTAGTCAGAATCATTGATAGTATGTGCTTCTTCCATCACCCAGCCCCATTCACCCTCGATCCTCGTTGATGTCATATTACCTGAGGGCTGGCTAGATCTAGGACCGCGACCGGTACCGGGCCTCCCCGACGAGGAGCCACGGCCGCGACCGGGTACATTAAAGCTTTGTCGTGATGCCATTAAGTGAGTCGCGTTTGCCCGTGATGACGTTGATGGTGATATTGTTATAATTGATTGGGAGAAGTTTTAGGAAGAAATATTCTGTGTACTTGCGCGGGCACCTAGACGCGTATCAGCGACCGCGTTACCCTGGATACGACTTTCAGGTATTTTAGGTGTACTTACCTTTGCATGCCTCACACTTGGCCCGACTCGTTTCTCTGCCTCTTTCCTGCGAACGTAACGTGCATAGGCCTCACTGACTCTTATCAGATATACTATCATGTTACTATAGATAGAACGTCAAGAAACTTACCTCCTGAAGTAGTGACCCGATATCTGAAAAATATGAGTTACGTACCGACAGACCAAAAATTTATCCAGTTGATTGAAATAAATTTGAGTCGGTTAGGGTTGAGTTATCCTTGGGTGGGATGTTGATTTCGATCTTGCCGGCCCGCCCCCCTTTATGTAAGCTCTGTAGTAGTAGAAACTACCAGCAAACAGTCGGTGAAAACCCCTGAGCCACTAACCATGCTACTTCCTTCCGTGAACCTTATATCAGATCAGGTGAGGCTATTTAGACCCACCATTAGCAGTAGCCTTGCAACTCCTTTCCTTCGGTATGAAAGTAGCTCTTCCGCGTCTTCATGTCTGGGTGGTCCATAGAAGGAAGACGTGAATTCACCTGGTATACCCTGTTCGCCACAGTGATGCCCAAGGTCAAGGCTCTCGCTAATTTACTGGTCGATCGTTCATGTATTGCCCGACTCATAGACGGTTCTCTCATACAGAGGGCTGTGGACTGGGCGAATGATGATGACTCGGTTATGGCTGACGAGATGCTGAACCCTATGCGCATATATCTGAATACTTACAGATACAACCTGATGTATTTCGAAGTTACCGAACTCACCAAGAGCGCCGTCTACGGTGTACACCTCTCCAGCAAACTGAGGCTGCGCCTAGACAAGAGATATCTAACCGTCGACATCGCACGAGAGGCGGATCGGGTCCAGAAGGAGGGTTACAAAGGTTTCTATGCCTGTGTTTCGACCTACGCCTATGAGGGACAAACGAAAGAAATCATCGTACGTGGACTATGGGTCTCAAGAGAGGAGTTGGTGGAATATTTCCAAATGACCAACGGCAACTTCCCTAATCTTCATTATTTACTCAGACTGAAGTAGATACGGCACGGAGATCCTCTAACTTACAGTTTCAATCGCATATGTGCTGACGTACCTAGGTAGATATAATTACGCTGCCTTTGCTAACGTGTTATCGAATTGTTCGTTTTCTTACTTAGTGCTAATCCTTATTCGACGTATAAGTGTCCGGACAGAATTTGTAGCATTATTGAATTGAGGGTGGACGAGGAGAAACCTGAGCGTCGCGGTTTTGGGCTAGTAGGGAATCTGATGTGGGTGATAGCTTCCTACTCGAAAATCGTGGTAAGCACTCGCGCTACAGTTGGCATCCGCCTGATTTATCCTTTTCTACTTTACTATACAGGCTCAATGGCCGTATATATGAAATGCCACCTCTGATCAATAGTTATTGAATGATGCTTTTATTGTAGTATTTAGGAGTTGGTTATTAGAAGAGTGCTGATGGATTATATAGGATGAAGAGTAGAAATAATACGGGGAGGCTAAGAAAAAAAGGCGACGAAACCACTGTACATTATTCTCCATATCGTATCATACGAGTGCCATTATCTACTATCAGGGTCACCAAGCCCGGGAGCGCCCACGCATCATTATGCGCACCAATCGGCGTCGAACGGACTAGATTCTCCCGAATGGGACAACTTCCCACGCCCGCTCCGGTCCCCGGTGGGTCCGATACATGAGGGGAGAACCAGGGAGCGGACACCCCAATGCCCATATGAATAACATGGGGAGCCTGGGTTGAGGGTGAGTCTGTTCAAGACCCCTAATACCTAAGCTCACTTGTAATAAGAATTGAGAAATCATAATGACAACATTCACCAAGATCACCGGAGATGAGACACCCCTCATCGAAGTGGACGCAGCCAAGCGCTTGTCCAAAATCGATCCTATGACATATGGAGGTTTCACGGAGTAAGATGACAATAGCAATCCCCGCAGATCTTCACATAGACTTGGTAAAACTGACAGTATTAGGCACATGGGCCGCTGCATCTACGGCGGCATCTATGAACCCACACACCCGCAAGCCGACGAGCACGGCTTTCGGAAAGATGTACTATCGGCATTACGCGAGCTGGACATCCCCGTGATCCGGTATCCCGGAGGCAACTTCGTGGCTACATACCACTGGCAAGACGGCATCGGGCCTCGCGACAAGCGTCCCAAGCGCCCGGAGCTGGCGTGGCTTGGTGTTGAGTCAAACCAATTCGGCACGGACGAGTTCATGAAATGGCTAGACGTGCTCTCCGAAGGCAAAGAGCGCCGCGTAGAGCCGTATCTATGTCTCAACTTCGGCACGGGTACTTTGGACGAAGCCCTCGCGTGGGTGGAATACTGCAACGGCACGCGAGACACATACTACGCCAACCTACGGCGCGCCAACGGCCACCCGGAGCCGTACAGAGTCAAATACTGGGCTCTGGGTAACGAAGTCTGGGGGCCTTGGCAAGTCGAACAGATGACCAAGGAGGACTACGCCAAGAAGGCGGCACAATGGGCCAAGGCGCTTCGGCTGCTGGATCCGGATATCCAACTCGTACTGTGCGGACAGGACGGACAGAACTCGTGGGATCATTATGTGTTGAATAAGTGCGTGGCCTGGGTTGATATGCATAGTATTCACATCTACACGGCGTCAAACGAACACCTGAAGAACGCCACGGCTCCTCTAGCCGCCGAGCGCGCGATCCAGATCACGGCGAGCCTAATCGATCTCGCGCGCGTCGAGAATAACATCTCACCCACGAAACCCGGTCCCAAGATCTGTTTCGACGAGTGGAATGTCTGGGACCCGGAACGCGCGCCTGGGGACAAGGGCGCCGAGGAGCAGTACACATTATCCGACGCGCTGGCCGTAGCGGTATGGCTGAATGTGTTTGTGCGACAGAGCAGATACATCGGGATGGCCAACATTGCTCAGACGGTGAATGTAATTAGTCCGCTTATGACGACCGAGAGCGGTGTCGTGAGGCAGAGTACTTGGTGGCCGCTACTTCTTTTCAGCAAGTACATGCGCGGCTGGACTATTGCGGCGCATGTGAGGTCCGGCGCTTATGTCGGTGACACGCAACCTGCTTGGTTACAGGGAACGTTAGCCGAGGGTGCGCCTTGGCTGGATGTCAGCGCGGCTATAAGCGAAGACGGATACGTCAGCTTGGCAGTTGTTAATATTAGTGAGACGGAGGATTTTGCTGCAGATCTGAAAGGCGTAGGTAGCGACGTGTCTGTTTACACTGTATCTGGCGCTGGGGTTAGTTCGACAAACAAGGATGGCAAAGAAGAGGTCGGCTTAAGTGAAAGAAAATGGGATGGACAAGGAAACTACACATTTCCAAAGCATACATTCACTCTGCTGAGATGGAAGTCTTAAGTTAGTTCTACAGAAGAATGGAGTTGAGTAACATAATAAATTATTGACTTGTCTCAAACAGTAATCATCTATGTCAAGCAATCATGCTCTAGCTATGGATGGGAAGCGACAGATGTAGCGTTTATACAATGAATTATCCGTTGGATGTACGCCTGGCAATGCTTCACTCCGACATGTGTTGATGGTTGTATGATTCTGGCATCATTCTCGTCACCCCGAGATGACTAGACTTACGATTCGATAATCGGAAGTCGTCACATCGTATTCATCGTGGTAAATCGGTATTGACGACATTCGTAGGTATATCGTGATCGTTCGATTCGCGGCCTAGAATGGTCTCTTTCCTCCTATGTAACACATCGTCCCGAGGCTTTATGGGATCAATTCATAAGCCTCCTAGTCACTTCGTATTTCGTGGTATCTTAATATGGGTTCTCCAGCTCATTGGCCTACTATGTCCTTGGAAGCGATATCTGTTTACCTCCAGTACCTAGGCCGAGACTGTATGGTTTGACGTTGGTTATCTTGGTAGGGTTTGACTTTCATTTTCATCCCAATAGCAATCGGGCGGGTAAATTGCTTCGACTTATTGGCTTATAAAGCAACGTAAATGAGGTCGTTGTGGTCTTCGTTCGTTTGTAGCCGTGTAGTGCTAGGATGAATAATATTGTTGCTAGGCGATTTATGGCGTGTGCTATTTTTCCACTCTCATCTCTTCGGTGAGGTGTATAATCCGTGTAGTAGATTCGATGGAATCGATTATCCATCCGACGATCATCTGAAGTTAATAATAGCGAGCTAAAGTTTGTTAGATTGGATTCAGATACATCATCAGACAGAGTATTGGACGAAAACTTACTCGGCTGTTGACTCCGTAAGCAAGCTTATGACCTGTTGCATCCCAACCTAAACAATGTTCATCTTCTTCCTCCGAATCTGGATTCATTCGTGGGCTGAGCCAACCACGGTGAGGAGCTCGACTCCAGCTTGCTCGCGGAATATTAAAATCGCCAACCTTCCAGATTAAAATCCTTTCACTCGTGGCGCCTGCAAGGAATGCACCATCGGGGGTAAAAGCAAGTGCGACAATCGGTGGTCCCATGGTCATAGAATATTTTGCCTTCCCGTCAGTAGCAAGAGCGTTCCATATGAAGATAACTCCGTCATCTCCTCCAGAGGCTAAAAGTCGCTCATCATTTGAGGGAGGATGTTGTAAGGGTTGCCAAGCTAATGCTGTGACAGCATCGCAGTGAGCTTTTATCTCACGTCGTTTACCCGAGTTGTCCCAGATCTAAGTATATCAGTTAGAATAGTGGCTCGGTTTGGTATGACGGAATTCTTGCTCCCAATGAGTCGATATGAGGGCAAGGGTAAATTACTTACGTCGACAAAGCCCTTCTCTCCACATGTCGCCGCTAAGGAGCTTCTCCAGTCAAATTGTACTTGTGTCAAGCTATCACCCTCTCTGGTTTCGAATTTCTTCAACTCGGTAATCTCGCCATCAGCACATCTCAAAGCCATTAATACGTCGCCGCCGCATATTAAGAATTCAGACTCGCTAATCCATGCGGCATCAACAGGTTCCGTCTCCAAATCGTGTCGTGCTAGGAAGTACGTCATCGAGTTTGCCGTGCCGGATTGATAAACTGTTAATAATGTTCCTCCATTGTCCGGCGCAATAGCTAGAATGGCAATGTTGTTGGGATTCCAACGGAGCTTGATTACGGGTGGTTCGGCAACTTCGAAACGCTGCAAGTAAGTACCTTCGGGCGTCCACAGTGTGATTCGAGCTTTTGAATCGGAGTCGGTAGCAACCGCAATAACAGTGCCGTCCCAATTCCAAGCCATGGCGGTGACTGTGGATCTGCCTTGAATGTCATCTTCATTCAAGGGATGGAAATTGTATGAGGCGCCATTCACGTGACCATCAGATGCATGGTCGCTCGTGGCTCCACGCGAAAGGTTCCAGATGCGGGCTAGTGCATCGGTTCCAGCAGCCGCCAAGATGGTGGGATCTCGGGGATGCCACAGGCAATGCAGTAGCACAGGCGCGTTCTCGCCATTAATTCCTGCCAATGCCGTGGTTGGTGAGGAAGCTGGTACGTCGTCAGAGCCTAGAGGGAGGAAAGTAGTTTCGGTAGCCAATTCTTCAACCTTGTCGACCTGAGTGCCTTGCTCTGGACCATCAGTTCGTGGGGTTGGAGTTGGTGCCTGTTCGCCTTCTTGAGGCGACGGGTAAGCATGATTGTCACTGTGTTGGTGGTGGTTCTGCCCGTCAAGTTCCATCGGGGTTGTGGCTGCATCCACCCCATTTTCGTACCCATTACTCAGTCTTGGTCGCTTAGCTGGGGAACCATTCAGGAGCGGCGCTTGTGGTTGTCTGTCAACTTGACGTTTTCGGTTATTTTCTACATCACCTCCGGTTATAATTTGCGCTGTTGCTGTTACTGTATCTTCTTCTGCGTCTGCATCTTCATCTTGGTCCATTTCTTCAGTTTGCTGTTCATCTTGTTGATGGAGAGGCGGGCCTGCTAGTAGTGGACCAAATATCCCTAGTTGCATCGCCTCGGCCAGTGCCGCAGCTGCTGCGGCGTCACGAGGTACCTGCGCACAGGAAGAAATCTGTCAGTGCCCATTTGGCCGGATCCTAGGCGAGATTGGAGAAAATCATTTCATCTTCCCGTGTCGGATTCGCGTCTGGTGGATGCGGCTTTACTAGAATAAAGAAAAAAAAAGACATACCTGTTGCGATTGTGCATGTTCTCTCTCCAATGAACTATACAAGAGACCCTTGTTGATGACATTAACTAGTGCATGACTTTTGACATGTTGCGCGAAATCTAGCTGTCGGTGAGGTTCCTCGACGTGCCACTCTTTTTGGAATTTGACTGCCGTCTCTCGATAATCTGCAACTTCAGGTTAGTTTGACTGCGGCCTTCCACCGGTAATGTCACCACTACACGTCTCATAGCTAATGAGTAAAGTGTTTTGCGACTTGAAAGTAATCACGTACTTCCTTCTATTAAGTATCTGTGTCATCTCATGTTAATACCCCGGTTACAAAAGAACAACAAAGAGGAAACGCGGTTAGCGAAGAGATGGTACCAACGTACGCTGGGTACGCTGGCTAGGTACGCCGGTTTTGATGGTTTGAGGAAATCGGGGATACCTAAGCGGAAAAAAAAACATACCTCCAAATCAAGAAATTGACTCGGTTAGAGTCCAGATACTCCTTCATTGTCTCAAACGGGAAGCAAAGTGGTGTTTACAAAATCATGCAATGATCAACAAGTCGAGCAGCGGAGCCAGGATGCGAGGATACGTGGTATTTGAGCTATTCTCACGAGGATGGTGAAGGAAGAAGACAACGAGATTTTGGCAGTGAGGCCTTGGAACGATTAAGATGCATGTCCACGGGTCGGGGCCAAGCTAACTCACTTCCCTGGTAGATCCACACCAAATCCATACTAGTATGGAGTACCTAGGTACTTCGAGAGCCCAAAATGTTGCAGATTGCGCGCTGCCAATTGGGGGAAGCTACATGCCTCAGCCTACATAAGTACCTACACCCAAAACTCGTGCATGACAGAGGCACAGAATCGAATCGACATGGAGACTGGCTTTTTTCTTCTTCTTATTCTTCTTCTCATTCTTCTTCTCTAATACTTTACTAGATAACTTTGTCTTTTAAGAAATTAGTGCATATTTTCCACAATTAAAGTGCCTATAAAAAAGCTTACGTGGTTCAACTTATGCACCTCATCTATGTACTTTGTTAGAGCGTACAGGAGCAGAGAAGGTAACTCGAATGGGAAATCTCTTAACTTGCAGGGTCCTGCTTCGGGGCGCTTTTTGATTACAGTGTAGGGCTGGTGGTCCGCTGCGGTCTTTGGCTGGGCATCAGTCGACCTTGCTTCCTTATTAAGAACGCATTTCTATCAGTCGTTCGAATGGTCCTATCAAATTGCATTGACGAATTGTTTTACATGCGGATACTTGAACCAAAACTCTGTCCGAATCGGGTTCGACATCGCAACCTGTTTTTTTTTTTTTTTGTTGCCTCGATTTTGTCACCTACCGTATCTTTCCTAACGACCCACGCGGTAGGGTAGGGTATTTTCCTGGATTGCTGCAGGTGTTCTGGCGGGAGGATGAATGGAAAGGCTAGACTCTATTTTGTTAGGAGACAAGACGGTTAAGCCTATGAGGTGGTTTTTTCTTAGAACAATGGAAACAACAGCGAAACTCCAGACGACTCCACAAGTAATGGCCAGGGTTCATCATTTTTTATTAATCCGTCATCCTGGCTTGGCTACCTAGGCTTGGCTGGGGTACTCCCGGAAATTCGCAATCGACAGGATCTAAAGAAGTGAGATCCGTTTGTGCTAAGGCCACAAAGGAGGCGAAAATAGGATTGTCGCGAGACAGGAGATAGGTAGTTTTTACTTGTGAGGCTGAGATGATTGATCGTAATATTCAATTTCGATCAGAGATTCTATTATTCATGATAGGTGGTGCTTGAATAAAGGCTTCAAATTCGATCAAGTAGAAGCTGAAAGGTACGTACATACCAAGAAGTTCCGTACCCTGCGTACCAACATTGAAGCTAAGGCGAAGAAACAGACGATCTTCAAGTCTTTGCCATCCGACTAACGAGTAGTCTTATCCTTTTATGGTCTAGTGCATTGAAAATAGTATTGTGCCTCTCCGGCATCACCAGGACCAGCAATCCCTAAACATCCAACCGCGCTAAAATTAAAGATACTGGAGGTGAAGCCCTTTTTTTGCTCACTACATTTTCCAAGCCTTTTGTTTGCAGTCGATATGTAATATGATATCGTATAATCTCAACATACATGTCACATATATGAACTTTCTAAGACTTTATTAGATTAATTTCAGAATTAAAACCCACGCACCAAGTATTTGCGGAGGTGAACACGTGAATTAATGTAGGATCCACGAGATACCCATCGGCTTTCACCAGTCGAAACCATTTCGAACTTTCTCCCCTGCAGGAATTTGGTGGCCCTACACTAAAACGGACCTAACCAATTCAAGTCATACACACGGACAACCCACTCGCCCCGTTCGGTAGATTCGGAGGTTACCTTACAGCTGATTGAAAATTAGGTAGGTATGAAATTCTGTATGTTAAGATAGGAGCCCGAGATGCCTAGGCACTACCGGTGTAAACTGCATTTGTAGTGTATGGATGCGATAAGTATTCTATCGATACCCGAGAGGAAGAAGCGGCACTCGCTTGAAGGTTAATTTGATGTTTTTCAATTTGGAGACAAGCAAAGACAAGCAGTGGACCCTAGGCTTGGCCAACTGACACTTCCCCGTTACAGGTATATACATAGCAATTTGTGGCTTACATGTACATACGGTAGCACGGGAAAGAGCACGGACCACATCATACGGCTTGCCAACTCAATCCTTCGTAAGGTGATGTGCGGGCTTCGACGCGATCCGAAAAACCGACGTCTCTCAAACTCTACTCGACGCTCAAGTCTCAAAATCAAACCGCCACAATGCCTCCGCGACTAAACATTCCTCCTGTTACCCGCGTAGTGCTTGTGGTCCTGCTTCTGCAGTCCGTCTTGAGTGCTGCGGTTCGCTATCGTCAATGGTCTGCACATTCCGAGATCGTCGTCGAGTGGCTTACTCTTATACCTCAACTATCTCTATTCTATCCATGGACTTTCTTGTCGGCTACCCTAGTTGAAAATAATATCTTCACTCTGGGTATTGCTCTACTTACTCTTTATCATGGAGGAAAGTATCTGGAGAGAGCTTGGTCTTCTAGGGAATTTGCCAAATTTCTTCTTGTGGCATCCCTGATTCCGAATACCCTGACTTTTCTGGTTCTCGTCTCGTTATTTACTATCACTCGAAATGAGGATTGGACGTACGTATTACTTTCTTGTTTTGGATATTCGGAGCTTCAATATGTAGAGGAAGCTACTAACAAGAAGATAGGCTGATGACTATCGCCGGAACGATACCTCTTCAGATTTCATTCCTCGTCGCTTTTAGCCAGCTTGTCCCGGCGCATACTGTCACACTTTTTAGAGGTGTTATATCTTTGCGCGTACCTCGGTTCCCGTTGCTATATATCGGTATCATTACGATTCTCTCTATAACGCCTTTACTCACAAGCGCATCTTTACTCTTAGCCATATTCGGTCTCCTTGCGAGTTGGACTTATTTGCGCTTCTATAAGACTGTCTTCCCGGATCTCGATTCCTCCCAACCGGCTTCGTTACGCGGAGATGCAAGCGAGACATTTGCCTTTGCCGAGTTTTTCCCAGGACCGCTTAAACCATTCGTCGCGGCTATCACCGATCAGATTTTCAACTTGCTAGTAGCAATGAGACTATGTACACCATTCTCGCAAGCTGATATATCTGCCGCACAAGGCAGTAACTTTATCCAACGTAGTGGCCATGGAGGTGTTAGGGCTGAAGCCGAGAGACGAAGAGCCCTGGCTCTAAAGGTGCTCGATCAACGACTGCATGCTGCGACTGCGGGACCTAGTGGTTCCGGGCGGACCCAATCTCAACCTCCTTCCCAAACATCCGGCCCTACAATATCAACACAACCTCAACCGAATACTCAGGCGGCGATGACATCACAACCTACCACAGTGCTGGGAGAGACCAACTATAATCCTGACCAAGACCATATTGAAAAGGGAGATGATTGAAATGTTCAATTTCGGTAGGGATATGGAGGATACCCTTATTGTTTGGGCTTCGAATCACCTTGGTCTAGGCCCGAATACGTCTGTAATTCTATGATGGGAGCACTTGCGGGTTCGGAGTCGGTGTTAGAAGATAATGCATCTGGGTCTTGGGTTCGCGGGTGGGATATTCTCAAGAGTAAAGCCCGAAGCCCAGCTGTGGTGAATTCCATACAGCAGCTGGATGGTCACCAGGTTCAATCTGACTATCTCTACATAAACTGTGGTTCTTTTGACGTCTATCCAAATACCCGGTTTGTCAAGGGATCGGGAATTGAGCTTGATATACACTACTCTGCCAGTTTTTACAATACAATTAATATCGACACTACTTAACGTTTGGATAATACGACATGAATTCATACCATATTGTCATTGTGTACCATTCCGAACATTCCGTTCCAACTCTAGGACTCTGGTGAGCATTGTGTATAACATTTATTCGGTTATAAAGAGCTTCCTGGCTGTGTTGAAGACCAGCAAACGAATACCGAGGCGTCGTAGCCTATTAGGTATTTCTAGTAAGACATTCACGTCCAATAGGCAATAATAACCGTATCATAATTACGAGAATACTTTCGGCGCAACCTGGAAAGATACATACAGACACCATCATCATATGATGAGGCCTTTTTGAAGTTATACTCGCCCGTCAGGTTTACAGCGCATTAGGCGCATTAGCAGGCACATCTAGGTATGTAATACGGAAATCTGAACTGCAAGTGGTCATCATGGACAGACTCATCCAGCCTTAACGTCCTAGGAAATAATTCCCGAGGTCTTTCCTTTACATGTTCACCTCTAAATGACGAGGCAACCATCCCGACGACTAAGAACCTAAAGTACATATGTACCTAATGTAATGTAGGTACATAACATTGAACATCAGATGTGGCTTCAAGATGTGGCTTGCGTAGATCCAGCTGTCGCCATTGTCCCGGTGGCACCTTAGTGGCTTAGGAGCTGTACGTCAATTTGGGGGAACCTCAAACAGGTACGGATTGTCTCATCATAATCGTTGTTCCACCGCATCAGAGTAGAACCGGATCGGCTGGCCACATGTGTACACGTATCGCTCGAGTTGAGTTCCACGGCTCCTATCCCCGATACGTTGAGACACCAACCATTCAGGTCCATTACATGTGACTTGATGAGGTGCGCAAATCGGCAAATCTCATGCTTTTTTAATGCTTGTCCTTCAAGACTTTTTTTTTGGTCCGTGCAAATCCCTGTACGCCCCAAAAATCCTATCCTTTTTCTATCGTCATACTCGTATCTCAGCTTGTCTGGTTACCTTGCCCTACCGACCAACGGGTTTGTTTCAACCCTCATTCCTCCTTCTGACCAAGCGAATGCCACAAACCAAAATTGGCCTATCCCGTTAACATCTTACTATTCAAGGATAGAGGCCAAGGTCTTGTGTGATTGTTGACCGGTCGGTGTATGCCGTTGTGAAATGTTGGTTGGTTATTCATCCACGCGAGTTGCAGTCATTAGGTTGCGGAAATACAAAGCGCCAAATGCGGTAGAACATCTTGCATATACTCGGACGGTACAAAGTCTTGCTATGCCGTCTGTTCGGTCAAGAGAGCGAAAGACTAGAGCAAACCGAGGCTAGAAAGAAATTTATTATATTTATTATATTTATTATAGGTACGTATAGAGCTTGTGTGCATGACTTGATTTTTAATCCGCTACATGTACTTACCTACACTACAACACATATGTAGGTATCAAACTAAAAACCCCTGGAGGAATAATAAAAGCCACGATGATGAAAAAGGCGGCGCTTGCAGATACACTTATGTACAGATGGGCTAGGTAACCTGCCTCCTTGGTACGTAACTTATATCCGAGAGGTGTGCGCCAGGGCGAGACTGGAGCTCAGGTGTGCCTAAGCGATACAGGGCGGTACAAAGTACATAGTTCGTGCGTCTAAAGCACACCATCATCATCATCGTTACTAGACCGCCGGGGGCCCGATGCAGGCAGGCAGGACGGTTAGCCAGGGTCAACACAGACCCACTCACACGGATGGTAGGGTGATCTGTATCTGGAGGTGTGGCACGTCAGCCGAGTGGCCTTGGCGAATAATACATAGCCCAAGCACCAACGGCTGCAGATGCGTGAGATGCAGCACACATACATACATGTAGTATAGCGGCTTCGTACCTTGGTACATTCCCACACCCCGAATCTGGCTGAGCTAATAATAAAGGTACGGTATTGAGCCCGCATATATGGGTAATGGGAAAAGTCACACCGGCTACGAAGGGGGGAAGAAGAAGGGGGAGGGGGGGGGCCACTTTCGACCACCCACACCCACAACACACCCTTCTTCCCGTTTGTCCACTCTTTTATTAACCCGCTTCTCCTTTCCTGGGGCGCTTCGAACTGACCTACCCGTTGTGCAACAGCTGTTGCAGTGTCTTTCCTCGGTCCACCCCCCGCCACCCCTTTGCACATTTGCACCTCCAGGCTTTTGATAGATCCCCGGCTCCCACTCTATGTATGGACGCTTATGCCGGGCAATCACACATTGCATGCGTATTGCTTCTACGTGCAGGTCGCGGGAGAAAGCTTCCCTTCGACTGCCTGACGATGACGATCACACGTTGGTTGATCAACCAACCGGCCATCTTCCAAATGATTAATCAATCTAAGTAGATTATCGAGAGGCGACACACTAACATTCCCGACTCGTTGAACCCCATGAATAATGTTATTGGAGGGACCTTACTAAACCCCACACCTCATATTCGTTCTCGACTTCATTTTTCGAGCGTGTCGAGTAGAATAGTACCTCGGTACTTCCATTTGTTGACCTTTGAAACATGAACCATCTTTGATAGGATTGACTATACATACATGGATGGATGCGTTTGCATCTTAAGTACGAGATCCGGAGGCGGAGCAGTGATGAGCAGCGATGAGCAAAAGCGCCGAGGCGATGAAACCATTAAAGTAATTTACTAAGCATCAAGATGTCGTAGGATTATCTACATAGTACGCACGCAGTATACGGGCACAGTTCCGCAGTACATACATACATGTAATAATAAGCCCCAAACAACTTTTTTAAGGTCGCGATCGGATTCCAGCCCCTTCTTATTATGACACGTGGGCTTTCTCCAAACGTGTTAGCGTGCATGTCTAAGATGCCTCAATGGGAATGATCACTCAGCTGTTTTTTTCTTGTTATTTTCTTGCTACCCCCCAAAATCTAAAGAAAAATGGGTGCCACATCGTCGGTGTTTCTTCACATTCGATCTTCGGGAGATGACGAGATTGGTCCCTTGGCTATTTCCACTACAATTTCCTTGCTGACACAACCCGGCGAACCCCATAATAGCCTCATATTCTTCTTTTTTTTTCCTTCTTGTGATGAGTCTCGTATTATGCTTGTATTGGGTTATGATGTCAATTATTTGGCATCATGGTAAATGGCCAATTCTTCTTCTTAGTGGTGATCTTTCGACAAGTCTTATCAAAACGAAACCATTTCATTCCTCCAAGCAACGGAATGATCTGGATGAGCTTCTGCATGATTTGCAGAGACGAATATACTACTCGGCAATGGTGACTTACTTGATACGACCCACCGCCTCAATTATTTACTATCATCCGACGATAGGATTTAAGATGTCAAACATCAGTCGATACTTGACTCGCACATCTAGCCTCCTAAGCATACTATAGTATATGTATTTAATTTGCGACATTTCCTATTAAATAATAATAATAATAATAATAATAATCATCGTCATCATGGCTCTCGGCGTGATACGGGCAGCTACATCATAGTGTCCTGTATGTCTGACAAGCAACCTTGAAGCGTCAAACCGGAAGGTTGGAAACCCATTAAATGGCGCTTTAACCATGTTGGGCAATTTACTCCCGTGCGTTAGGCCTCATAATGAGGATGGGTTTGATGAGGATAAATACCCCGACACAAAAGATAAGCGTTCCCTCGAAATTTAAATTGTTCTTACATAGTGGGTTCCTTTACGTATGCTACGTAGGACGAAAGCTGCGGGTTGCAATGGAGGTGTGTGGCACCCTTCCACACGCCCCCCTTTCCCAGACCCTGCAAGTCTACCTTGCCTACATACCGTACATACCTTGCCTTCCAAGCAACCATCTTCTGGGGCTCGCCCAGGCCAAGCGGCAAGGTAAAGAGGGGACCGCCACGACCGGTGATTGCCCCGAATTTGTATGTGTTTCGGAACTTTTGCGGCTACTCGGTCTAGGTCTTAGTAAGGTCACTACGAGGTACCCTTCCCTTTATTCCTTGCAGGAACCATCACTACAGAGTTTGGTGAGAACGTACCCTCTACCAACGTGGCACTTTATTAGCCGCACCCGATTTTTTATTGGGTCGCATTTTTAAATTTTGCATCCAAACTGCTAAAGAAGATAGCATCGAAGTTAATCGGGTCGATTCTAAAGTTTGACGGAAAGGATATTTAACACCGTTGATAATAATGCAGCTTAAAAGAGAAAAAAAAGAAGCTAATAGCAACAAAGAAATCATTGTGGTCTTCAGCACGGAACTTTTTAACAATGACGGTTGCTGCCCAGTGTGAAGTAAGTTGACGGTAGGTCATTAGCGTATACATGCTTTCAACCTCGAATATAGTGTAGCTTTCTCATAATGATCTCATATGAGTAACGCAAACAAAGACTACATACATGTATATATAAATTACACTTATCCGATATCAACGTCTTGATAATTGAAAAGTTCAATGAAGCCATCGTGATGATAACAAGAAGTTTGTACAAAGTAAAACACGCGAGGGTTCCGGGTCCCACTTCAAGGAACCTAAAGAGTAACGGGAACTTTGAGCTAGCCTAAAAGAGAATCCACCCTTATTACCTGCACGTCTTCAAAGATCAACCTGTACAATGCAGTTACTTCTAGCTACTTAAGTCTAAGCTCCATCCAGGTCCAGGAACTCTTGTCCACGCGGCCCCACAAATTTTCTATTGAAATCCGTGGGTTAGGGTAGCTGAGAATTGCCCATGGAAATCCTCCTTAGGCCTCTCCCAACTCTTCTTCTCTTCCCGTCCAGCCTCTCCACCGCTTATTCTCCCCTCCCCCTTCTAAAGTAGTAGGCAGTTAGGAAGAGATTGAGCCTCAAGTCCGTCTTCTTTCATCCGACTTCATCTTCATAGCCGTCGCTTGTCGACGTTGCCCTAGCATTATTCGGTCCTATCCGAGATAGATTGTTGCTTCTTGGTACGTACCGGCAAGTAATAAGCGCTCTTGCCCGACGCAGGCCATCATCCCGTAATCTACCAAGTTGCGACCGTTCAAAGTCCTCTTGCTACGAGTGCGATTACTCGCAACAGATATCGACGGCATTGCGCCATACGCCATAACCTTTCTTCTATCTTTTCATACAGTGCCTCTTCGTATTTTCTTTTCCATGCACTTACCACTTGTATAATTTTCCGCGCAGCTAGTTCACGCGTCATAAGACTTTTTAACCCGTTTCCGTCTTGTCTCGTATTAGACCGAAATTGAAATAGTCCAAGAGCTTCAGCAACTTGACTCCGGATTATACGGCGAAGGAGACATGGCTAATCACCATCCTTCGCCTCAGATGGCCATGCAGCTACAGCATCATGGCCCTCCGGTCCCTCCTCCCCCTCCGCCGGGACCGGCCCAGGGAGCTCAATGGGCGCCTTCGCGACATATTGTCGCAGTCAACGAAGCTCTATGGATGCAGATAGGTGAGTGAATTCCTGACTACCGTACCTTGGGTACAATTAATTGACGATTTTATATAGGCAGCTTCTCTGAGCTTCTTGGTAATTTGGACGATGCTATGGTCGCATACGAGCGCGCATTGAATGCGAATCCGAACTCGATCCCTGCGATGAATGCCATCAGTCTAATTCTTCGAACTCGGGAAGATTTCCACAAGGCGGTAGAATACTTACAGGCTATACTGAAGATTGATGCCAATAACGGCGAAGTTTGGGGAAGTTTAGGTATGTCCCCCTTCTCCATTTCACACGCCGTTGACGAAATTGACAAATCTTTGCAGGTCATTGTTACCTTATGATGGACGACCTACAACAGGCTTACGCCGCGTATCAATCTGCTCTAGTGAACCTGCCTAATCCTAAAGTAATAACTCGTAAAACCCCCTTATGATTCACCAATCTAACTCGTAGCAGGAACCTAAACTTTGGTATGGTATCGGGATTCTCTATGACCGATACGGATCCCTCGACCATGCTGAGGAGGCTTTCTCGCAAGTTATGCAAATGCAGCCCGATTTTGAAAAAGCCAATGAGATTTACTTCAGGCTGGGTATAATCTACAAGCAACAATCAAAGTTCGGTCCAAGTTTAGAGGTGGGTTTTACATGCGCGCCTATCTGACAGTGACTCGACTAATATGTTGTAGTGCTTCAAATACATTGTAAACTCTCCTCCCCCGCCTCTAACGGAAGAAGATATCTGGTTCCAAATTGGACACGTACACGAACAGCAGAAAGACGTGAGTATGTTGTAACCGAGTGTACGGATAACTCGCTAACTATCATGTAGTATGATAGCGCTAAGGCTGCCTACATGCGGGTGCTTGAACGTGACCCGAACCATGCCAAGGTCTTACAACAACTCGGTTGGCTCCATCATCAGCAAAGCAGTAGTTTTCAGACCCAGGAGCGTGCAATTGAATACCTAGAAAAGTCAGTCGCTGCAGGTGAGTGTCCCCGAATTCGAAGTCGAGACTTTCGTTCGTTTCTAATTCACACGTGGCAGACAACAATGATGCCCAAAGCTGGTATCTCCTTGGCCGATGCTACATGTCACAGCAGAAATATCCCAAGGCATATGAAGCATATCAGCAAGCTGTGTACCGTGACGGTCGGAACCCTACATTCTGGTGCTCCATTGGCGTGCTCTATTACCAGATCAATCAGTACCGAGATGCCTTAGATGCATATTCCCGTGCGATACGCTTGAACCCGTACATATCTGAAGTTTGGTATGACTTGGGCACTTTGGTAAGTTTGGTTTGCTGCTCTCACAGGTATCACCCAACTAACGAATCATTTAGTATGAGTCTTGCAACAACCAGATCAACGATGCTCTCGATGCGTATCAAAGAGCCGCTGAATTGGACCCTGCCAATCCTCACATCAAAGCTAGACTTCAGCTCTTACGAGCCGGTCAAACCCCGGGAAGTCTCCCGCAAGCTGTGCCCACCGACGTTCACCCCCAATCTTATGGGGCTCAGGGACCGCAAGCACCTCCTTGGACAGGCTCGGCTCCAATGCAGTCTGGGCCCGGCGGTCCTCATAGGCCACCGCCGGGACCTGCAGCAGCTAATGGTTGGGGCCAAAGAACTAGTGACATAAACCCACCCCAACCACCTAATCCCTATGACCAACGGGAGCCCTTTCGTGGGCCGGCACCTCCGCTCCCTCGACAGCCCAGTCCTAGGCAGGAGATGAGGCAATACGGGGAGTCGAACCGTCCTGGCCCAGCTCCAATCCGAAGAGGCCCTTCTCCGGGCCCGCCAACTCAATATGCTCCTCCGCCTCCGGGACCGTCGCAACAGCCTCCTCCACCTTCGGCACAAGGGCCTGTTAGAGTTAACAACCCTAACTACACCCCGGCGCCTTCCTCGAATATGCCTCCCGTGAATGGCCCGCCTAATGGTGGTCCACCTCCTCATTCTCTCATGCCTTATCGCAATGGATCCCCTCGATCGGAGCCGAGACAGATCCACGACAACCGCATGCCGTCACCAAAGTCGGCATACCCTCAACATCAACCTCCTTTCCCTCACCACCAGGAGCCGGGAATGCCTAACAACATGGAACCGGGTGCCTCACACCCAAAGGGTCCAATTGGTCCTGATCTACACCGGGATCATGATCGGCCATCTTCTGTTGCATCTAAGAGGATGCGGGAATGGGAGGACGAACCCGCCATCAAGAAGCCCGCTAACGAGGAGACCCGAGCTCGGATGGAAGACATACGTCATCGACGAACTTCAACACCTCCCCGGGACCCACGGGACCCTCGAGACCCTTATCGTCGTTCCCCTGATGCGCATCGTTTTGAAGACAGACGTATGCAGGACCAACAACGCGTAGATGATCAAAGACGAATGGAAGAAATGCGACGTGCTGATGAACAACGACACGATACATATCACCCTTCGGATGCAGCACATCATCCACCCGCGCATTCTATGCCAAACCACCTCCCTCCTATACAGGCGGCCCCGCCTCCACCTATGCAAGGGCTGATCCATGATGGACCGCAGCAGAGTCCAGCCCCAAAGGATTATCCCCCCCCTGATGAGAGACAGAGGCTAGAGCATCCTCCTGCGCCTGCTCCGCCGCAGATAAGCGAACCCGAACGTGCTGCTAGAAAAATGGATGTTGATGACGACTATGATGACAGCGGTGAAGAGGAGAAGAAGGTAACTGTTAACGGCGCTGCATCAGGACCTGGATCTAGCTCTGGAGACATGAAAAACACGACCCCAACAAGTGCCAGCATCAATGGGATGATGGGACCAACCCCTAAGGCAGAAGGAAACGCTTGAGATGGATTAATCAACGAATGCTGAACGTCTACACATACCCCTTTTTCATTGTTATTCAGGATTGCTTCAAAGCTGTGTATATCAATTGTTGTGTTGGTGAGCTGAACCCCTTTTAGATACTTGGCAAGGCAACACCAACGTCTGTCTATCGCTTCACCATTTGCTTTATCACTTCTATGAATTGAAACCCGTTCAACGCTTGGTAATTAGAAGTGATCTATAGTTGTCTATGTTGTCTCTAGTTAAACATGTAGTCTCACATGATTTTTGTATCTACAAAGGACTATCTAGAAAATCTCATCACTTGAGTATCAAAGTTTCTAAGTGCATTTCTGAAGTTCCTATTTAAAAACGAGCTAGTGGTGTTAGTGGGCTGGTGCGTGAATCGAATGTACGGTATCAAAGTATAGGTCACGTGATTTGAACTTTAGGGCTCTTCAGTGGGGTTTTAGGGGTTTCCTTTCCACATCGGTTATTTATCGGGATTTTACAACCCACAGTTTCTGCGCTACCGAGAAAAAAATAGAGGAAGCTTTCCCACTTGCGAACTTTTTTCTTAATCTTCATTCCTCCCATCCACGACCGGTCGATTGAATTCTTCCCACAACACCAAAGAATCAATCGAAGATGTCGCACCGTAAGTTCGAGGCTCCCCGCCACGGCTCTCTCGCTTTCTTGCCGAGAAAGCGTGCCGCCCGTCATCGCGGAAAGGTCAAGTCGTAAGTGAACATCCAACCATTTGACAAGTTTCTCGGTTGTGCGCAACAAATTCATGAATTGATACTAATTACCAATTGTTGTCAGCTTCCCCAAGGATGACCCCAAGAAGCCCGTCCACCTCACCGCCGCCATGGGCTACAAGGCCGGTATGACCACCATCGTCCGCGACCTCGACCGACCCGGCGCGAAGTCGCACAAGAAGGAAGTTGTTGAGGCTGTCTCTATTATTGATACTCCACCTGTACGAACAACGCAGCCCGCTTGGCTTTGTGCCTATGGCTAACATCTTATAGATGATCGTTGTTGGTCTTGTGGGCTACATCGAGACTCCCCGTGGTCTTCGATCTCTCACCACCGTCTGGGCTGAGCACTTGAGCGACGAAGTCAAGCGCCGATTCTACAAGAACTGGTACAAGAGCAAGAAGAAGGCTTTCACCAAGTACGCCAAGAAGCACTCGGAGAACAGCGGTTCCTCCATCACCCGCGAGCTTGAGCGCATCAAGAAGTACTGCACGGTCGTCCGTGTTCTCGCCCACACCCAGATCCGAAAGACCCCTCTCAAGCAGAAGAAGGCCCACCTTATGGAGATCCAGATCAACGGTGGCTCCGTTGCCGATAAGGTTGACTTTGGTCACGGTCTCTTCGAGAAGCCCGTCAGCATCGACACCATCTTCGAGCAGGACGAGATGATTGATGTCATCGCTGTTACCAAGGGTCACGGTTTCAACGGTGTTACCGCTCGTTGGGGTACCAAGAAGCTGCCGCGTAAGACTCACAAGGGTCTCCGCAAGGTTGCTTGTATCGGTGCCTGGCATCCTTCCCACGTCCAGTGGACTGTTGCCCGTGCTGGTCAGATGGGTTACCACCACCGTACTTCGGTTAACCACAAGGTTTACCGTATTGGTAAGGGTGATAACGAGAGCAACGCCTCCACGGAGCAGGACGTTACCAAGAAGACCATCACTCCGTAAGTTCATACCGTTCTATCAAGTACTACGCTTAAACTAACATAATCCAGTCTTGGTGGTTTCGTCCGATATGGTGAAGTCAAGAACGACTTCGTCATGGTCAAGGGTTCCATCCCTGGTGTCAAGAAGCGTGTCATGACTCTTCGAAAGTCCATGTTCACTCACACCTCCCGAAAGGCATTGGAGAAGGTGGACCTGAAATGGATCGACACGTCTTCCGAGTTTGGTCACGGTGCCTTCCAGACTCCTCTGGAGAAGAAGACATTCCAAGGTACACTCAAGAAGGACCTCGTCCAGAGCTCGTAGAGAGCCTTACGTCCTCTTGTATCTTGTCTTTGCATCGGTGTTATCGGTTCCCTTTTCGGCTGCTGCGATGGGCATGGTCTAGGGTTGGCATTTGATACTAAAAGAAGTTAATGAACAAATGCATGAATGAAATTATGAGACCCCATGGATTGACGTAATCGTATTGTGTCGTAACATGTAGTCGGCTGTAGTAACTCTAGGCTCAGTAAGAAGGCTATAATTGTCCTGGATCCATCCTCGTAACCCCATTTTACTTGTGGTCCAACGTCTCCATTGGTTAGCCATTGGATATCTAGATGTACCCCAGTGGTGAAAAGGGGCTACTCCTGAACTACTCCAGCCCGTGCAACATAGACCTCTGGAACTTGGGAAAGATATAGGTTATGGCTCCCGTTGAATTACCTCCATATAGTTGTTTCGCCTTCTCTCACGTAGACTTTGGGCGGATTGCTACCGCTTTACATTGCTATACTTACGGGTACTACGAGGGCTTGGTTTCTTAACTCAGGCCGCTCACACAAGTCGGAAAGCTAATATTATTTATTAAGGTTCATGGCGAAGCGCTGAACTGTCTTACTGTCGGCTGAGGGTTGATATAGTGGCAAGGCTATATTACAGCCCTTAACACGTGTTGGATCTAAGATATTTTCGTCTTGAAGCAATAAGCACGAGAGTTTATTGCAATACGCTACATGCGGTAGGGTCCATACGGGGTTAAATGCAGATATGTACCTATATCCAGGGTCTTTAGAGTTCGTGTAAGCGCCGTACGTATCTCGTACCTAGGGGCGCTATTCCGAGGAGAAGCTTTCGGTCAGTCCTTGAGACTCTTTTACCGCTTCCTAACACCCTTAAGAAATCTGGTGCTAGAGCCCTATGTTAGTAACATGGAAGGTAAGCGCCAATACTTCAAAATTTGCGTGATAATGTTATGAAGCCATTGAAATAAGCTACGTCCTATATGCCGGAGGAAGGGGTGTTGCTGTTGGTTTTGCCCCTGGGAGAAAGAGCTTCCGGATCACCAGATGGCAAAGTTTAATTACACTTCACAATTTTCTCTGCCTTCAGAGGATGAGACCCAAATTCAACTTCATTGTTAACTTCTCAGATTTTGGTACATGAAGAATAGCTTGGAAATTTCAACTCAATTCATTGTTCTTTCAACTTCACCTCCAACTCAGTGACATGAATAAACGTCATCTGGAAAATGGGACTCTTTTCTGCTACGGTAGGAATGAATTTCATCTCGGCTTAGAACACCATTACCTCACATATGGTCCACTCTATCAGTCCCTCGATATGAGTGGCCTTTGGGAGGTTCTCCGAGACGAAGACGAAGATGCAATAAGCAGACGTAGAACTCTGTTCATTAAGCAACAAATCCGATAAATGGCAAAGCACAAGACGATGAATGTCTCCTTGGATGCAACAGGATGAAGTCTCCTAGTTGTCATGAGCTTCACACCGAACCCCATTTACAACGTTCTTTGAGGAATAACTTACGAGACCCTTTTTTTTCTTTTCTCTCTTCTAAGCCGGAGCTTCATCTATGCTGCCAGCAAGCAGCTGGAACAGCAACATTAGAGACCATGACATTTCGACAACATGAAACGTCCTCTAGGCGACCTTGATGCCTCTTTCAACCCCGGTCAGCAGCTTTGAACCGGTAAAAGATAATATGAAACTTCGAAGAAAAAAAAACCGGCTATCTCCCACAGGATAGGAAGAAAAACAATAGCGAAGACACGAATGACCTACTAGGTTTCATACCAGAGACTTCGGAAGACGGCAGACAAGCCTGCGTACACTATAACAAGCAGTTTGAGCATGACAGAATAACTAAGGTCTTGAAACCCATGCCGCCGGACGAGTCCACAGTTTCAGTCTACCAGCCCTATCACCCCTTCGACATCCACGGGGGAACTATAACATGACTTTCCTAGCGGACATTGCTCTCTGGTGGCCACTACCTTCGTCAAACCTTCGACTTCGATGGTATCGGGTACTTATGCTGAGACACTCGCCCGTTCATACTTATCACTGGCACCGAAATCGGCATACGTCCTGCAGAGGCATGATGATGGGCTGCGAGGCTTACTTAAACAGTCGAGACAAAAGCACTCACTATAACTTCGAGTTTGGGTCCTACGTGTGCGGGTCCTTGGCCTAGCTGGGACTCTCAATCCTCAACAAGACACCAAATAAGCAGTCAAATTCGAGGGGATTCACATGAGGCCGTCAAGTTGAATTACGTCCGGCCTATTGGGGTGCTAATGTCTGGGGTTTCTTTCTGTTTGCAGAAGACAATTATCTAGGGTTCGTGTTGTTTTTGCGGAAAAGCGAGTATAGGTGGATCGTATCGAAGGTTTATAGACTTCGAGGACGTCGATGTCAAAATTCGGCGCTTTCGAGTCAATGGAAAGTCCCGTTCGATTGTGGTGTGGGATACGATACTCGTTATGGCATAATCGAGCCATCATTAAAACATGCCCCAATATTCACAACCATCGCCAGACTATAAGCCTTTAGACTCTAGGAACGGCACTTGGCTAGACCATGAAGAGATACTAGAAGACAAAGGCGTGGACCTCTTCAGGCAAGCAGTATATTAGAGCTTGCAGAAATTCGGCGAGACCGAGTCTAACAGGAAACCGTTCAAGAGAGTCGGGAAGAGGCTTGGCAAAACCTGCTATTTAGACCATAACCTCAAGAACGAAGTCAGATTAAGAGCTTCATCACTGGCAGTCCGTGTGTTAACCTGAAGAACGATAAATTGCATGTGACTCTGTGCCTGGCACCCAAAATCTCCCCTCTTCCCATTTTGTCCAGCCGGTGATTCCGCTAGCTGCATGAGAGGATCGGCACGATGTCTGATCCTGAAGCCTTGTGTGTAACCTTGAAAACCATGACAGTGGAGAGCGGAATGGTTGATTCTTCTTTTTAAGGAGCCATGACTTAGTAGCTAGACATGAGGACCAGATATAGGTCTACCTGTATCATTACGAATTCAAATAGACATGAAATTAGCAATGAAGGTTCTCTATTGTAGGGCTGTCCTGCGCTAAGCACAAGCACCCCGGTCCGTAAGTGAGATATGCATAAACAAGGAACTTTGCTATAAAGTGTGTTTGCTCGGTCGGTAGCTATGATGTAATTAGCGATAAAGCAGCCTCAAAAGCTTGGTTTGAATAGTGCGCTGGAGGGCAATTTGCAGCCCAATGCAAGTAATCTATATGAATCAATGACATCCACTTCACTTTGTAAACGCGGTCCCATTTGCAGATTATCCCATCAATACCATATTGCGTTGACCCCAGTCATCCCAGCCTCCTATCGTACCATTCTCTTGGAGAAACGATCTCGACTTAGTCATCCAACCTCCGCAGATCCTGCAACGCTACGAAATCGGTACTCTTCTCGATTTGGTGATAATCTAAGAGGCTTCGGAACAACTAGAACGCTGGGAATGGCGTCGGATGAGGACTACATGGCTTTTCTAGATAAAGCCAACAGAGATCCGAGCGAAGGTTACACAAAACCACAGAGCTCAAGCAAGCAAGAGTTCAAGACGACAGATGATGGAGCACAAATTCCAGCTGCTATCCAGGAAGTAACAAAGGATACATTCTATGTGAGCGACGCAGACGAGCCATTCGTACCTGTCTACCTGGCATGGGACGAGGCTGGTAAAGGTCTACCAGATGAAGGTATGTTGTTTCGGGAGGTTGAATTAATTAGGAGTCACAGGGAGCTAGAGCTAATTCTACATTTAGAGGAGTTTGCTTCCTTGATACAACATCCAGATCCGTCAAATGCGCAAATCGAGATCCAAGACCCGGCAGATTGGGACCCTCAAGGACAATACAAGTCGATTCTAGATGCTGTACAGAAGGTGGGCAAGGGTAACGATGTAAGGGTATATCGAGTTTCAAAGGGAGGTACTAAAGCCGAGTATTGGGTCGTCACGACCGAGGGAAAGGGAGCAAACGCGAAGCTCGTTGGTGCCAAAGCCTTGGCAATTGAAAGTTGATTTATTGAGATATACTACCATGGGATGTTCATGGTTAAGAAATAGGCAAAATTGTAAGAATAGGTCTCATTGTGTAAGGGCATGACAGATGATGACAATTGAACTTGTGAAGGACCTCGTTTAACTTGAATTTGCACTCTATCGAATACCTCGCCATTGCTCCTTTGGTGTTTAGAGGCATCCATTGAAGGTATTCCCTTGATCTTTGAATGTTTGCACGATGTGGGGGGGTACCCGGTACCTACCCTTGCGTAGTGCCCCACCTTCGTCACCCCTCCGTCTTCGGATAAAATATGTAGTACCAATTGAAGAGTCAAGGACCAGTATCGTGAAGAGCTGAAGCTGTCTTGAAAGAATTTCAATGCTGACTCAACCTGACCCAGCCGAATATTAAGACAAGCGAGGAGATACCTGAAATGCAGGTGAATCTGCCATTCTTTCTCCTAACTTTTTAATTGACTCGCCCAGAATGGCTCAAGCAGTAAGAAATTCCTATAATACCCAGCTAGTGATCCCAATTGAAGAGCTTCCAGACCCACTAACAAGGCTCTCTGATTGCAAATAGGACGTTGTTCTGCCGTCGCTGGATACTGTGAAGGACCTTCTCTCGAAACCAACATCGGGATCCAAGAAACCGAACCTAGTCCCCCTATACGGTCAAATATCTGCCGATCTAATCACACCGTCAGCAGCATATCTGAAAGTCTCGGCGCATTCGAAATCCGACTTTTCCTTCCTATTCGAAAGTGCAGCGACCGAACGCGTTGGCCGATATAGTTTTGTTGGTGCCGGACCACGTAAAGTCCTAAAGACCGGAGAAGGTCATGGAGAGTTGGTAGATCCGTTACCTGCGCTCGAGAAAGAGTTGTCACAACATGTCGTTCTCGACGTACCCGATCTTAGGTTGCCACCGCTTACTGGTGGTGCCGTCGGTTACGTGGGTTATGACTGCGTACGATACTTTGAGCCAAAGACTGCTCGGCCCATGAAGGATGTTCTCAAGACACCAGAGTCCCTCTTTATGTTATTTGATACCATTGTGGCCTTCGATAGATTTTTCGGCGTCATCAAGGTCATTACTTACCTCCGAATCCCCGAGAACCTTGATACCCTCGCCGACGAATATAACAAAGCGACAGAAAGGATCCAGGAGCTCATTGACGTCCTCAACGCCCCCGAGATACCCTTACCCGAACAGCAACCCATCAAACTCAATCAGCAATATACGTCCAACATTGGCCGCACTGGCTATGAATCGCACGTGACGGAATTGAAGAAGCACATTGTGGTTGGTGATATTATCCAGGCCGTTCCTTCTCAACGGTTTGCTCGGCCGACTTCGTTACACCCCTTCAATATATACCGGCATTTACGAACGGTCAATCCGTCACCATACCTCTTTTACATCAACTGTCAGGATTTCCAAATAGTTGGTGCGTCACCTGAATTGTTGGTGAAGGAGGAAGAAGGGCGTATTATCACCCATCCAATTGCAGGCACCGTCAAGCGAGGCAAGACACCCGAAGAGGACGAGCGACTTGCAGATGAGCTCCGAAACTCACTCAAAGACCGTGCTGAGCATGTCATGTTGGTGGATCTAGCTCGGAATGATATAAACCGGGTTTGCGACCCACTGACGACCAGGGTTGATAGACTGATGGTGGTGGAGAAGTTCAGTCACGTTCAGCATCTCGTCTCTCAGGTATCGGGAGTACTACGGCCTGATCAAACGAGATTTGATGCTTTCCGGTCAATATTTCCGGCCGGGACGGTATCAGGGGCTCCAAAGGTGAGAGCGATGGAGCTTATTGCCGAACTCGAGAAGGAGAAGAGAGGCGTATACGCAGGAGCTGTGGGGTATTTCGGATATGGTAGCGTGGATGTCAATGGAAAAGAGACTCAAGGTGCAATGGATACATGTATTGCGCTGCGGACCATGGTGGTCAAGGACGGGATTGCATACCTCCAAGCCGGTAAGAATATTTCCACCCTTTTCACCTCAGAGAACTACGTCTTGCTAATTGATCATTATAGGAGGTGGGATTGTCTTCGACTCTGATGAGTACGAGGAATGGATGGAGACGATGAACAAGTTGGGTGCTAATATGCACTGCATTACATCGGCGGAGAATCTCTACGCGAAAAGACAGAAATAGAGTAGACGGCATGGGCGAGTTTTACGCAATCGAATGCATTATGAATCAAAATACAGTCAAACCAGCAAGACAACTTATTTATGGAGTTGATTTCGCTCGAATTTCGGTAGTTCCAGGTGTTAAGTTGAGCTGATGCTGGTAAGTCTCTTGACGAGTATACAGTATCGAGATGAGGTCTACCTACTTGATGAATTTCCTAGGTCTATTCCGTATGGTTCCTTGCTCTTTCCTCTTCCAAGTTACGCACATGCCATCTTTTCCCAGCAACTTTAACTGGATCGGTTGCCTGCAGTAAGTTGTTTGCGGCTGTTTGCAGCTTCGTTTCCATAAGAACGCCTTCTTCACTAACGCCTTTTCCCATCTACGTATCATTCATCAGAACTGACCCAATTTCCTTTCATTTCTACCCTCATCCAGTAAACACTCACAAGAAACAATTTCAGCTCTAACACCATGTCATCTTCAACCTCCGCAACGGCTGAAGGCTTACGTCCACCGCGCTATCCAACTGAAAAGACTGCCTTAGAGCGAACACCGGAGAAAGATGAAGAGGCAATCAGAGTTGTCAAAGCAGTATACGAAGTGTCCATGAGGAACCGCCATCGTCGCCAGAGTAAAACGGAAGCCCGTGAAGGTAGAACCGCGAATGATAACGCTGACGGCCCCGAAAAGACTGCTGTCCAAGAAGGAACTCAAGCGATCCCTGATAAACACAAACGCCTAGAAACTACCGATGGGCTTAGTGAATCCGGTATTCCTCTGAAGTCAATGTATGATGGTACCGGATGTTGGCCTAAAAATTGGCCGAGGAAGAACAAGGTAGCACAAAGAAAGAAGGTAGACCTGATGTCCGGCGCAACGCAATACTCATACACCAACATCGGCTTCCCCAGGGATAAATCGCTTACTTTGGAGGATTTTGAGGACGAGACTTATATTGATATGGAGGAGCCTTCCATAATTCAGTTTAGAAAGGATATTGTCAACATCAAGACAAAGCCAGCAAAAGAGATCGCTGATGACGGGACGGTACAAACAGAGACCAAGTATGGAAGGGCCATCGAGACGTTTAGAGTAAATGGGCGCACGGTGACCAAGGCCATATTCAAAGACGCTGATGTCTATGGAAAGAAGAAGAAAGCATATACCGACCTTCAAATATCCAAGGAGTTCGAGAAAGAAATCGACAAGAAAATGGGAGCTAAGCCTCCCCTCGAAGTAGAGCAATGGGTCGCTACTCGGGTTCTACTTTCTGCTGGTGGACAAATCGGGGGTGCAACAGATGATTACTGGAGAAAAACAAGAGATTTAGCGCAGCAACACCTCTTTCTTGACGAAAACCTCGAAGCAAAGACTCGCGAAGAGATCAAGTCTGGTTCATTGGTAGCAAATGACCCCACGTTCGCTACCATACTCGATATCGTAAAGAAATGCCTCCCGAGATCGGGCTTCAACCCATACCACCAAGCCCAAAGAGACGACTTTGCACTCTCCCAAAAAATGTTCCATCTAGTTCAGACAGACATCTTCATAGCGCTAGACGGAGAAGGTGTTGTCATTGCATTCGTCTTCTCAGACAGCTTCCGCGCCCTCCTAACCAAAAGCGTCGAGAAGAAAGTCGCCCAGTCCATAGAAACATACAGCACCTTGCAGCCGGTGCCCCTTCCAGACATGACGCGCCACGGCCTCCACTGGGTCGACTGGCTCATCCGACGTCCGGATCTCGACTTCAGAAACCCGGAGAACGACCCGCGAAAAGCTAAGTCGGGCGTGTACCACATCGGCGGGCGCTGCTCGACAGGTGACCCGCACGGCGCGCGCAAACCCGTGCCGTCGAAGGACCTCGTGGCGCGGGTCGTCGAGGACGGGTTCGGCCACGTTGCGGAGCAGATGGCGAACCTGCAGCTCAGCGCGTTTGGCGCGTGCACCGAGGTCGTGCGGTTCTTCTTCGCGCTGCTCGATCCGAGGCTGCTGGACGAGTACGTGCGCGTTGCCAAGGAGATCGGCAGGCAGCGGTGTGCCTTCTTCGAGACCAGGCGCAGAGACGACCCGTTCGTTATGCGTGCTGCGCTTATCAACCTCATGACCAACGAGCATAAGGACCAGGGAGATTGGCATTACGGGTTCGCGGGCCTGGTGTCGGTGGGCGAGTTCCAGGGTGGCGATTTGCTGCTAAGGGAGCTGGGGTTAAGGATCGTGAGTCCGCCGGGGTGCGTGCAGCTGATTAGGGGGCGCGAGCTGAGACATTCTATTACGAGGTGGAGCGGTAGGCGGTTCGTGGTGGTGAGCGTGACGCATGAGCCGGTTAGGAGGTATGCGTTGAGGAAATTGGGCGAGGATGTGCCGAGTAGCACGCCGACGACCCAGAGTTGTCTTGAAGCTAATCTGGAGGATGAATTGCCGGAGCCTGATGAGTCGGATGATGAACGACATCGCATCCCCGAGAGACATATAGAGGATTCGGAGTCTCCGTGGAGTGGCAGTGGCAGTGGCAGTGCCCGAAGTGCAGGTGAGGTTGAGAAACAGCCGCTTAAACGTGGGCGAGGGAAGAAAGTGTCTAAGCAAAGGAATTCGAGCACTTCTGACGCTGATACGGAGGGTAGTTCGGAGGAGCCGGCAAGGACGAAAGCTAAGAAGAAGAAGAAGAAGGGGTTTGACTAATGTCACGATCGCCATGTGCTTGTGGTATGAATTTCTTTCACGGGCTGACCCGGAACACTAGCTATATCTACTGCTCGAGAAATAAGATAAAACGGTCTAGCTACTTCAATTCCTGCTTCTCCTCATCCCATATATGCCCTGCTAAATTCTCTGCAGGTTCAACCTTGGATATTCCGTCGAGTTTCTTGTAGTTCAGTTCGTCGAGGTTGATGCCGTATAATGAACGGACCTATTGGTTATTCCGTTAGTAAATCTGTTGTTTCCTGAGGCATTCGATCTTTCTCGTTATCCTCTTCGTTTCCCGCTCTCACTCTCGCTGTCTAAGAAAGGGGGGTACTTACGCTGATACCGTATCTGTGATCCGGCCACCACTTCTCAAAGTCGATTCCTAGACTGGCTCCACACTTGGGACAAAACATCTGGTCCTTCTTCTTGGTGTTGAAGCGGTAACTGGCACATCGCTCGCGGCCGTTGTTGTGCCATACTACGTCCGTGGCTTGGGGATCTGTTGGGTGTTAGTATTTTCGTGGTAGAACGATTTCCTCTTTAGAAGACACGTCTCAACGTTGTAAGACGATGTAAGTCGTATAAATAGCCTCCTGTGTCATATTTACCTGATACCGAGGAGTTGAGGAGCACCAGACGAATTATGAGATACCTCGTAGAGAAGAGATGGAGTTTTCTGGAAGTAGTATGTATAAGGGATGATTAGTCCTAGAAAAGGAGACGACTTACACACAAGCAAATACCCAAAGTGTGTACAAGAAGAGCAGTTGCAGTTCAAAACCGTGTACTCGGGCAATGGCGGCGACAGCGTGACTGAGAACTTGATGTAGCCGCAGTGACAGCCGCCTTCATAAGTTCCGCTCTTCTCTTTCTTCCCATGCTGGTCGGATGAGCTCATTTTTCCTAATTTCCTCTCTTTCCCTCTGCCGTATCTCTTTTAGTGCTATTCGCCTTTTGTGTGACGTTGCTCGTGTTACGAATAGCCGGGGTGGAATTGGTGTGATTGAGTTAGTATCCTCACCCAATCTCGAACTTTTATGCGGTAGAAAAAGAGGAAATATGTTAGGTTTTGATGTTGAGAACATAGTGTCGTCGTATAATCCCTGAATGCCCTTCTCCTTCCATATTAATCAGCCAGGTCCATGGAAGGCGGCATGATGCCCAGTCTTTGTTGGTAATCAACCTTGATAATCAATACTCATACCTACAAGAAGCTAGGCTCCTTGAAGTTAAGATCATATGTATAATACTCCTTCCTCACCTTATCTTCAACCCCAGCTCGCTCAGTCATATATCCACCCTTGAACTTAGCCTGAGGAAAACCTGCAGTAGTCTCTCCGATTCCGAAGGATGTCGGAGTTTGAGTTCTTTTTATATAGCGGCCCGGGCGGTACGTGATGAACAAGGATTAACGATAATTTGAAATCACCTCCTCTGAATCCTACAACCGTCTATTGGCACATATGTAATTGCCTATTACCTAGCATCTAGTCAAGCCCTATCCCCATACCCTAGTTGACGGTCCGGGGAACGGTCCGGGGTAACCATGCAGAAAGTTCATACCTTGTATGGTAACCAATGATGTAAGCACTCTATACGAATTGGGCGTTATTGTCGAACCTCATTGGTGGGATCGTTTCCTGCAGCGATCTTTGTGTTACATACCACGGGATTGGTGTCAGTTTGAGGACTTTATCTTATCAACGGATGAACACATTGCTTTTTGCTGTAATTCTTTTTTCACTGATGGCCTTGGATCTTCCAACGAACTTGAAGATTCTAATAATTTATCATTATTCTCTCATTATATGAGGATGTTATGTTATGTAGTAGGTAGTAACTATACTATCTACAAGGTATATATGCCCACTCTATGCTTAATATGCGTCTCTCATATAAACGCTTCTTACTGGGTATATCTTCGTCTAAAACCCATCCGTATAATGCCTCATTACTATACCCTTTTAGATCCCGGGAACCAATTAACAATAATAGCACGATTAAGCCTTTTCAGATTCAACATTCGTCTTAGGAACATTTGACGCTGCGGCATGATCCACAGGACCATCCCCCTCAACTGCCGTGTCGTTACTAGAGTTGGAAGCAATCCCTGGAGTGTTTCCGGGGAGTGTCGGAGCAAAATGGCTCTTCGCACGAATCTTATGACCGTATAGGTAGAAGATGACTGGAATTGGCACCAGTAGAGCAGCCACACAGCCTAGTAAAGTGGCAGCCCATTCGATACCTAATCCGTTGAACATGTAGGTCGAGAACAGGGGAAATCCGGCACCGCACAGAGATCGGAGGAATGTATTTCCTGCAATGGCCGACGCAGCGAACATGAGATAAGCGTCGACGAGGTAGTTAAGGGCTTGGAGGAAGATGCCCATAAGCCCGAAGCCTGTCAAGATACCAGAAGCGGCGGGAACGATCCAGTGCACATCGGCTCGATAACCTGACCATCCGAACCAGAAAATGCCACCAGTAAAGGCAACACCACCAGCGATGACGATGGGAAGACGCCATTCGGGGATGGGCACACCGTTGTTGGCAGCAAGCTTACGCTGGTACCTAGGCTGGTCGAGTAGCACGACGGTGCCAGCAATGAGTTGACCGATAATCATTCCGAAGAATGCCAAACCCGATTGACCGGCGTTGAAGTGGTGGACGCCTGTGAAGACGAACGGGTAGGCAGTAAGGAAAAGATATAACAAGCCGTAGATAAAGGCCATGTAGATGGATAAGAGGGTGACGATCGGTTCGCCGAACAGAAGTCGCATGGGACGAGTGAAGTTCTTCTGGACCAATTCCTTGAAGTCGACCTCGATTTCTTCTTGCTTGGCGTGGATACCCCAGTTCAGGGTGCGACGACGCAATTCGGCGGCCTTCTCAATCAGAATCACGGGAGGGTAGGTCTCGCCTAGGAAAAATAGGTCGAGAACAAATGCTACCCAACCCATGATACTAGCAATGTACATGGTCCAGCGCCAGCCGAGATACGACTGTACGATGAATCCTCCGACAAAAGGAGCTAATAAAGGACCGGTGAAGACAGCCATGGAGAAGATCGTAATGGCAATACCTCGAGTCGCGTTGTTAAACATGTCGGAGAAAACAGCGGCGACGACAGCCAACGGACAAGCACCGAAGAAACCAGCAAAGAATCGACAGATAAGAACTGTCTGTAAATCCTTGGCCGTGGCGCATGCGACAGAGAAGACGGAGAAACCGAACATGGCTACTACGATCGGTAGACGTCGTCCCTTCAATTCGGATAGGGGTGCCCAGAAGGTCGGTCCGGTTGCGAAACCCACGACGAAGAGAGATACACCTAATAAACCAACTTCGGAGCTGACGTTGAATTCTTTAGCCACGTACGGCGTCGCGGCCGAGAAAATACTAGATGCGAAGGCGGATGTCATGGTGGTGTAACCCAGCATGGCAGCTGTAAGTAATCTGTTGAAGAGCTCAAGTTAGCTAACTGCACAATGCAGGTATAGCTTTAGAGTGCAATTGGGCGACCTACTTCTTCTTAAGCGACCAATTCTGGGCATGATAGGGGTCGTCAGGTCCATCGAATTCGACGACATAATCTTCCTGATTTGGCAATTGCGGAGGGAACGGTTTACCGGCGCCGAACGCGGGTAGTGGTTTTTTAGACGGGTGGCTCTTAAGACTTCGTCCGACAGTAGCGCTGTGTTGACTTCTGGCGGTGTTAATACGGCTAAGTTCGGTAGGATGTCTTTCGAGGTCTCGTTGCGTAGGAATGCGGCTCATGCCCCCTGTGTTACTTCGTGCCCTGGGTCCTTCACTAGAAGACGTCGATACGGACGAGGCCGAGACAACTCGTTCAACTTCATTACTGGAACGACGGGGGATAACGGGTTCGTGAGTGGTAGTAGGGGATATATGCCGTTGAGCATCTAGCTCAGCTCGAATGAGCTCGCGATCAACCTCGTCCATATTATACGAGGACGAATTAGACACGCGTAGATGTTATACCCTGTTATATTCTGTTCTGACGCTAATTGGTCTCTAGATAATGTCTTGGTTGATTAGGGTTTGTTGTGGTATGAGACTCTAGCAACAGGCAATAAGACGTGCGAAAGACTCGATTATAATGTATTGTATAGTTAAGAGACGACTATACGAAGTATAATATTAAAAAAACGTACGTACTCCACGAACAAGAGCCTGACAAGAACTGAAGATGAGGGAAAAAAAATATTAATCAGAATCCTTGTAGTCAGGCACCAAGAGTCGCTCCTTTAATAAGGAAAAGAATCGGCCGTCTGCATTATTTGGGAAATGGACCTTGGACCGGGATTAAGGAGCCTCTAATAGTATATTAGAGGCGACATAGCGAAGGGTTCGGCATTCGCTCTTTGGGTTGAAATATGGGTCACGAACGGAAACCATCTTCAATGACGAAGGAATTTCAACATGGGGCTTACATGGGACTTACATGGGACCGACTTGGGACTAATCCGTACCGAGATACAAGCCGGATATGCGACGAGAAAACGACTAAGCATTCTAAAGCTTATTACTAGGGTCTACTAAGGCCTACTAAAGCCTACTAAAGGACCCTAATAGGTCGGTTAGGGCTGTGAGAAGTACTTGTCTTCGGGATGGTGCATGAAACCGGTTGCATTCTTGGAAAGCTTGTACCGGTCCGGATTCCAGAAGCTACACGAACAACCCGAGGCTCAGGTCACCCCGTCACTAATCCATGTCCTCGCATCCTTTTCTCATCCTCTCACTCACTCTCTCATTTCATCGGCGTTATGACACAACTGAAAAAAATCAAGTGGAGAATTGCTATACTAATTATGACTTATTAAGCAACATCAACTGACTCGATTGCGCCGTTGCATTGGAGTCACCCTGTCACCGTAGTATTTTTGTTAATTCTCTAACCTCTAAATAGAGCTTAGAAGATCCCTCAGTCGTTTTCATTTAAAGGGTGCCTGCATGTCGGATACCTTAACCTAACTTTTTTTTTCTTTTACAACAATTGAAGCATTATTTGTCAGCCAACCTCGAAGGAATGGACATACATGTAGTGTACACTACGCTATGAAATGAAAAATTTCAAGAGGGGCGACCTGACTAGAAGGGGTGGAAGGGGCCGAGGTGGAAATTTCAGAATGTTACGATGGTGGAGTCTCGTATCTACACTAAGATCTCAGCTATACGGTACATACGTCCACTATACACCCACTAAAGGTACATTTAATATGTCAAGACCGCACGGTCGAGATTTTAGAATCGGTCTATTTTTCGTGAATCCCGTCCAACTAGACCAATAGCCGCGTCGGCTTAAAGCGGTTGTAGTCGGCGGGATAAGGATTTTAATTCTTATCTCCATCATCATTAACCCATTTCGTAATCAGCCGAGGCTTCCACTTACAAGGAGAGGCAACCAGATTGCATCAAGAGCTCACAAAAGACTCTGGGAACTGCTATGCATAGTAAAATATCATGGCAAACATGCCAACATGCCAGCATGCCAGCATACTGCTAGAAATCACGGCAACATGCTCCAATGTTTGCCCAAATGCTGCTTCTAATGATCGTAGATCCCTTCTCAAATCATACGTCGATGGGACGTGAATGATTATTAATTACACTAACGGCTGTCTTTTCCGATGTAAGTTTCCATATTAGTTATGCGCAAAAGCCGTCAGTGCAGCTCGTCCACTTGAATTGCATCTGATTCGCCAGCTATAGGTCATAGATTTGAAGAAAAGAAAAAGAAAACCCCCCAATCATACCATCATGCGTTTCAATCTATCTCCGATCTACAATTTCACGTCGCTTACTCGCTACAGGGGTAATTCCAATTGATAATCAGAGATAAAATCGGTCATAGATCCACTTCAAACGTAGACCCTCAGAAAAAATTCGGTAAATCGGCTGTGCAAAGATGGATTAGATTAGGTAGTTATCTCCCTAAGTCCACATTATACGTACGGCTGTGGGCTATTATGACGAGTCACGCCGTAGGTATACGGCGGAAGAAGGGAAAAAAAAAAAAAAAAAAAAAACTAGAGATCCTCCAACATCAATTTTTGGTTTCTGGACGAGTAAGCAAACTCTGACTACGGCCGTATTAGCACATCCGCTGAGCATGTTACTCCCTCACGTGAACGGAATGCCCGGCGGGATAAGCTCTAATTTATCTACGTCTTACGTTTCGGCATCGGACTCGGCCTCGGCTACGGCCATTCGCGTCATTGCGCTTTAGAGAGACGATTTCTTAGGTACGGGAGATTGTTATTATTTTTTTTGTAAGAGTCAGACGTTATCGGGTTCGGGCTCGGGTTCGATAAAAGCTACGGATGGCTTATCTAACACCCCAATCGTTTTCCAGCAGCCCAGTGGCTTCTTCGAGTGTTAGCCCCGCTGTTTCCGGATATATCCTCCAGATGGCGTACCAGCCAATGGCACAAACAAGGCCGTATAAGCCAAATGTCACCGATGGCGTTAATAAATCCATCCTGCTCGATGTTAGTCATCTGTAAAGGAACGTAAACTTACATCTAGGAGTTGTGCGCATAGTGAAAGATACGCAGTTATGAAAATTTGGTCACTTACTATGAGTCATGTTAGTACATATAGGAAATAAGAGCGATTGCTGAAGGTAAAATCGAATAATGATCTTGAGAATACTCACCAAGGGCAAAAATGTCAATCCAATGATAAAATTCGCCAGCCAGTTCGTAGCCGTTGCTAATCCACTACCAAGTGACCTTACATTAAGGGGGAAAAGCTCGCTTTGCATCCAAGGGACATTGCCAAGTCCTAATGCATACGCCGCTACATATATCATGATGCTAATCAGAATGATAACTGCTGCATCCCGGGACGACGGCATCGACGTAGCGGAATCGGTAGGTATAGACATTGAGCCACCGGGGTTACTTTCTCCAGAAGGAAGCTTAATCGACCTGAATCCAAAGGCCGAGAGCAAAAGGCCTATCACCATAAAGGGGATAGAGTATAGTAAGATCCGTCTGCGGCCAATTCGGTCGATTAAGAATAATGCGAGTACCGTGAAGACAAAATTGGTTGCAGCGACAGTCAGTGATGTGAGTGTCGGCATTGAGAATCCTAGTATTGTGAAAATCGTGGCAGAAAAGTACATTAACGAGTTCTATCTTGTCAGCTAAGGCATACAAAGTCATCGGAGAGATGCTAGGAGAGATGTTAGGACTTACGAAGCCGCAAAGCTGTTGCAACCCCTGAAGTAGACACGCAATGATCAGTGCTCGCCGGTTCTTCGGAACCTTAACAAGTTCGCGCCATCTACTGCTGTTCTTCGCTCCATTGTTGGCCAATAGCGCATTACCTTGTTCCTCTCTGAGTTCCAGCTCAATGCCCTTCACAACGCTGTCGACCAAGCGCCGGGAAGTTAAATCAGGGCCCAATGTCTTTTCGATAACCCGTCGAGCGTCTGAAGACTTTCCGGCTTTTACCAACCACCGAGGAGTTTCGGGCATGAATAGCAGAAGGGTACATTGCAGAGCGGCTGGCAGAGCACCCAACCCGACTAGCCACCTCCATCCCGTAGAAGGGTCTCCGTATTCAGCGAATAGCCAACCAATCACATATGCCACCACTTGTCCCAAAGTTATTGATAGAACATTCATCGTAATCAGCCTGCCTCGGTAGGTCGGTGGGGCAAGCTCAGCAATGTACAATGGTGTCACGAAACTCGCGGCGCCTACAGCAACTCCGACTATCGATCTTCCCAAGACCATCCCGGATACACTGTAACTTAGAGCCTGTACTAAGGCACCGAATACAAATAGTAGGTCCGATAATAGTATAACGGGTTTTCGGCCAAAGTAATCGGCGAGGACGGAGGAAATCGGAGAAGCGAGGAGAGCAAACAGCGAGGTACATGAGGTAATGATGGATTTATCGAGGGAAGTCAATATTCGGCCGGAAAGCGAGGTGCCTATTGATACCAGAGTAGCCGAAATTACTCCTGTATCGTCTTTTAAGATGTAAGCAGTTGCGCAGGACGCGAAAGGATGCTAGACTTACATCCAAACAGCAGCCCACTAATACCAGCAGACAAAGTCAAGAGCCAGATGAATAGTCCCGGACGACCAGTCGGCCATTCGATGCTCACATCATCATTATCTTCAATGTCTGAGTGAAGCTCATCTCCTAAATCGTCTCCCCGATGCGATATGAGGGGAGCCTCCGCTGCGTCCGACATTTTGAAGTACCACCACCTGCTTGCTACCTGGTCGTGATCAGATTTATTCGTATCATATCAGCAGCTTGCTACAGATAGCTTGTTACGGGTATGGCGTTAACATAAGCATGAAGCTGTTCGCAAATCGTTTCTAGCACAGATCTTGAGTAGTACAGTAGCACGTATGGGAGAGGTAGTATAATATGCAGTTCTATATTCGGTACGGGAGGCCGCGTGACATTGGAAGGTTAAGGTTCCTTAGCCGCGAGCTAAGTTCAGTGGGGCCGACCAAAGGTTCCAGAAGGTCGGTAGAGATAAACTGCTTATTTTGGCATAGTAGATGTTACGGATTACGTCATTACGTAATACTGCTATTTACATACATATTTGACTCCAGCAACCTCCAGGTGTCATATCAGACCTTCATCTCGATCCATTATTTACTTCGTCCTAATTAGAATAAATTTCCACAGGGTATCAACACTGCACCAACCGTCAAAATTACCACCAATAAACTTGCCCACAATAATGAAGTAAAGACCGCCCAATCTTGCATTGCTCTTAGGTGTCTGTTCCGGTTTGCAACCGAGACCTCGAACACCTTCTTGCAGAATGGTTTCTTTTGATACAGTTGGACCCATGGTTCTCCCTCCAAGTCATTCGCTGGGCCTAGGGGTTGTAGACTTCCTTTGACCGAAGGGTCGACTCGCGGTGAATCCTGCTTCCTATTCTCGGACAGGTCTGCTGTATTAGGTTCTGCCTGCATAGTATTCGCTTCCGGATCTGCACTATCGGGATCTACGTTCGGGATTTCTTCCCACGGTCGCAAGTGGCGTTTGCGGTTCATATACAATCTGATGCTAATCCCACGCCCTTCTATCAACAATATGTAAAGCCCACCATACCATAGTGGTACAGCAGATAATCGAGCCAGGCGATTAAATTTGGAGAGAATGAGTATTATGTCCAATATGACGGCCAGAACAATCAGGAGAGCGCCAAGAACCCTAGAAAAAAGAACCCGTGGATAGTTGCTATTACAAAGGCACCAACGGATGAAGTTGGGATGACTATGTTCTCGCAACGTCGTCTCGGCAGCTAGGAATGCTGGAAGAAAAGCAGATGGATGTGTGGTATGTTGGAAGGCGTGCATGCAGGCTGTCCGGTCCTTGTACGACAGATCTAACTTTCGTGGACCAGAGGTCGCGATATAATGACGAACCACTTGAGTGGCTTCTTCTCGGAAAGGCTGGGCTGAGACTTGCCTGATATCAGTAATCGCGGGGCTAAGAGCACGACATAACTCAACTCACATGGTTCCCATTGCCAATTCCTTTGAGTCTCCTCTCTTATCACGGATGCAGTTGCTGGTGTCCGTGGCCTGGAGAAGTTGGTGTCCATAAGGCCATTCCTAGATTCCGTCCTCTTGACAGACGCTGATTGTCGGATTGGCGTTATCCTGCCTCCGTCCATGATCGAAAGTATACGATTCAACTTATCTGCCCTCTCTCCTAACCTCTCTGATCGCGTGTTCGGTCGGACATTTGTCTTTTTGCCTGTTCCCCATACTGGAGATCGTTCTCTGTCGCATTCGGGCAATTGGCTCCATTTCTCGACATAGCCACAAAACCATAAGAAAAATTGAAGGTTTTCCGCATTGTGCTCCACGTACACCAAGTAATCCATAAATTCACTCAAAGAGCATGGCTGAGATCGTTAGGGCTGCCCAGACTATACTATGGTGCATACTAACCGAGTTTGCGTTATCCCTAACTATTTCCTCGAAAGACAGCCTCGTTGGGATCTTCGTCTTAAACAACTTTATCCCCTTGAAATAGGAAGTATACCGTGAACCGGTCTGCAGTTTTTCGACGCGGCTATCAGAGCCAGCCCCCCGAAAGAATAGTAGCGGCATCTCGTGTAACGTCAAGTTAGTAAGATGACGATTCCTGGCATTCAGGTTAGTTTTGAATGTGTCTTTGATATTGCACAGGTTGTTCATCCAAGATAATTAGTGTCATGGTCATCTCTTCTTGAGAAATTAGTCACGGAAGGAGCTTAGCGAAATAATCGGACAACGGTAAACGAGACAACCATGCGCCGCATGTCTACTTAATGAGGCATGTAGGACTTATACCAGCCGCTCTTCTACGATGTAACGACGAGAATTGTAGATGGTGTGGGTAGCAATTATACCCTGTCTATTCCATCGCGAATGTCGCTAATGTTACCAAGAGATGGTTGTCATCGAGTAAAGCCCTATCGAATATGAACCCGATGCATTGGTGTCCATCCTCCGGCACCAGACGCTTCCACCTTTGGAATACATTAACCCTAGCCTCCACCTAGATGAACGGTAAAGATGACCACCGATATCCCGCAACTTTTGCAGAAACAAGAGGATCCTTGCTTGACTACATCGGAACTCATCCGACCTTATTTCGACTGGTAACGCATATGCATTACTACACGACGAGGCTGGGGTTGATCGGTTGAACCAGAACTTACCGCAATTCCGATACTCTGTCTTTTAATGCCTACAAGGCCCCCAACTTCTGGTCTACCTCTCCCCCACCTATGCTCCTACTTTCACTCAGTGACGCCTATCGATAGGGAACACAGAATGATCTTTCGAGATGGAACAATTGGAGTTGAAGGCATTCAGCCATGCTGTCCTAAGAAACAATCCGCGGTGGTGTCATACAATCCAAGCGAGGCGATAAGCTTCTGTCGAAAATGATATACATATACGAAGGATTCACTTAGGGGTCACCAACGCTGGTTCGGCAATCGTTCAAGTCAATAATATCAGATCATTTGATTCCTTCGTGTTTCAGAAAACAAGACGAGAGAGTGCCGATAGGATGCAGTTGGGTCAATTCCGAACTCATTTCTGTATCAGGGTTCACCTCGTCCCAAGATGTCTCCAATTGCTACTCTATGTAGTGCAACCATACTATACAACCTCCTGAGCTCCTTCGAAACAATTCATAATTAACGGCGGCGAATACGCTTGCATCACCTAATTATATTCTTGAATACTACTCTAATACGTTCAACGGACTGTTCTATCACATCTCATTATGATCGCCTCAAACAGCTTGCATAGTCGCATCCCGTCCCGTAAATACAACCAGCCTTGCGTCCTAGAAGCCCCTGTAAAGGCTGACTTTCTGACCTAAAATCGGGCTGGAATCAATTATATCCGAAATGGTGTCGATATGTCATGAGTTTAGCTGGCTGGGGTGACGAAGTGCCTCAGCTACGCCAACTTTGATTTCGGGTCAATGAGTTCCCGGACGAGATGATTCGGAGCTACCGGGCTGCTGGTATCACTTTCAGTATCTTGAAGTATGGGAGAGGCTGTCTATCTAGTCATATTACGGGAAGCTTCCCGGCAATCGTTCTACTAAATGAAGGCAGGATAGGGAGCAGGAGGCGATGTATGTAGGTGACTTTGAAGCTAATAATCTATGAATTCTCTCCCGACGTAGATATGCCCTTATTTGTGCTGGCAACGCGACCCAATCTGGACAGAGACACAACACAAGAAGCCCCTTCGCATTACCCAACAATACCCTCTTCGAACCTCCTCCCCTCCCTACCAGCACAAATCTTTAAGCGAGACACACTGAAGCCCAATCCCTGATTTCCAAGCAGTCTAAGTCTCAGTCTCAAGTCAACCACCCCTCAGAACCATTGCATACGAAAACCCAAGACCAAGCCCCAAAACCAGCAGCTCCAACGACGGATAACTAGAGAAACCAAACACCGTCCCAATCCCCTTCAGCCCCTGACACCCACTCACAGCCGTCTCGCCAATCTTGACCGTCGTAACAGTAACCCCATCTTTCTCCGCTCCCGCGGTCTTCGTAGCAGAAGGCATTACAACCGACAGCGTCGGCACCTCATGCGGTATCTCCGTACCGCTCAGCACGGTGGACGCGAACCCCGGCGCCGCGCGGTACACCTTCAAACACCCGTCGGCCGCGCACTCGGTTTCCGGGGGACAGCAGCCGCCGCCGAGGCTCTTGCCGCAGGCCCTTGATTTGTCTGCGCAGCGGGGCGGCTGCTCGGCTGTGACGAGACATGAGTCGTCGTAGGAGCAGCAGAAGATGCCCGAGGAGGAGAAGGGGCTCGAGTGGCAGATCGTGCCGGTGGGGCAGCATATATTCTTCGTTCGTTAGCTTCCAAGGTTATTGCATCCTCGCACTTGGTACCTGATGAGAGTATGTTGCATTGAAGAGGGGGGGGGGAGGGAGGAGACGGACTGGTTGATCGTAGGCCTGGCAACTGTCCTGTTCTTCGGGACATGCGCCCATATCCCCGCCCTTGCTCAATATCCCATCCTGCGTTTTCTCCGGATTTGACTCCACTTTGGCTTGAATACCACCGGTTTTGTCCTTGAGCATGTACGCGCCGTTGGAGTAGTATAGGGCGTCGTAGTAAACGGTAAAGACGACGCCGATGATTAGAACGGCGACAACGAGGACAAAGAGACCGATGAGAAAGGCCCAGCGGAGCTTCGGTCGATCCTGGAACGGACACTAGCGGTGCCAGTCGAGCCGCGTGCGGAGGGTCAGCTTCTCTGAGGTGTGCTAGACCTCGCGGCGGTGGGCTGCGCAGTGGTTGTCGATGGGAGTGTCCGGGTGAGCTGGTTGAACTGGGGGTTGAGTTGTAGGTTGGGCGGGTTGTGGCATGGTAGGGAACATTTAATTGGGGAATTGGAGTAAGGAGATAGTTGATATAGGTTACGATTATTGATGTAGATACTGATAATTCTATTCGTATTGAAGGTTCATTTCTAGGAGATGCGGGAAGATGTTGATATAGGTAGAACAGGCTGTCAAATTAATATTGTCACGGGGCTTTTCCAAGTTTCGCGTTGGATCTGACCAGAGGAAAGGACGGGGTGAATCTACGGGGGAAGCCTTCCGTTATCCCTTCCGTGCTGACGTTCAAACAAGGTTGTGGAAGGAACGATGTATCAACCAGATACTAATCCAATGCTGTTTTCATAGGAATTCGGCGTCCCCCTTTATCACCTATAATCTACGACAATCACGACAATCACGATAATCACAATATGGTCCTAACGAGTTACTATGCTGTAAGACTCAGTTCACCGGGGTATCATAGCCAAATGGCTTTTATTTGACTAGCTTCAGGGACTCAATGCCCTAGCTATGGAATTGTTGCTTCATGACAATCATCAGCGTCGTCTGCCTGAGAACCTTCAACTCGTTCTCCTCATATGTAAGCCGAAGCCACATTCTCTGTAGTCATCTCCGGAAATGTATCATGTACGTATGCGAATGTCCACAACAGACGCCAAACATCAAGTAGGTGATGATGGCATGGAGCCATCTAAAGCAAGACAAAAACGCCATGTACAATGCCTTATAGACGCTCTAAAACCCCAATTGTTATGCTACGATCGAACTGAAGGATTAGGTGGTTCTTGTCGAATAATGTCCGACACAGATTCTCCAATGACTGACGAATTAGGGGGGAGAGGGCGGCGGAGTTGAAATTTCGCGGTGAAAAGTCGTATTTTTAAAACTTCGCGGTTGAATTAAAGCCAGAATGTGAAAACCATCATCACACCGACAAGACCTGCACCCATGCCGGCGATTTCCTTGGATCCCGAGACCGAGTTCTGGGTTTCCGAGGCGCTGGGACTGGCAGCTGTACCGGTAGCACTGGGGACGGATGAGTAGCTACTACCGGTTAACGTCGCTCCCAAGGTTGGGACAGCGACGTTGCCGTCGACGAGCCATCCACTAGGTGTTGACGTCGGGCATGCACGTGTCGAAACCGACGTTGTGTCGTAGTCGGATCTCTTAATTCCAGTCGGAGTGAGAGTTGCCCAGTGCTTGCTGAGGTTGTCAAAGTCAGGCGAGACAGGTGTCGGAGTGCCTGCAACCGTGAAGCCTCCAACAATATTCTCACCAGTAGCAGTCGGGTCGACCTTGGGGCCATAAGAAATCAAACCATAATTATTAGCTTCCTCAATCCATTCGTATACGATAGCTCCACTCCAATCGTTCACCATCTCAGGACCGAAAATAGAGTCCTGATCATCAAACAGTCGCGGACCGGGCTTGTTGCAGCCGGTCTCGGAGAAGAAGATAGGGACAGGAAAGTTCTTGGCCTGCTGCTGTAGGTTGACGTAACCTGAGGTCTGGTAATCGGTGGGATCGCACCACTGATAAGAGTTGAGGCCGTAGAAGTCAATGTTCTCGGATGAGTTTCCTCCGCAGGTAAGATAGTCTTGCAACCAAGGGCGAAGCTCTGCAATATCCGTAGCAGAATAACCTACTGGGATCCTGCGATATCCCTTGGAATCTCTGTACGCCTTCAGATCTCTACAGGCGGACTTGATAAAAGGCGCGGCAAGAGACTGATTGTTAATCGCAATGATCTCATTGCCTACGAATAAGCCTAACACATTGTCATATTGCTGGAATGTGTCCATGACCTTGGAGTAGCGGTCGAATTGGGTCTGATTCCACCAAGGGTCATTCTATAGGTGGTCAGTCCTGTTCAATTGAGCAAGACAGAGAAGTCTCCTAAGCATTAAACTTACGGGCAAGATGTATGTGTCGAAGGTGTCCATATCGATCATGGTATAAATACCAGCATCCTCAAAAGCCGACATGCAACCAGAATGGTCCTGATTGGGATCGACGTGATAGACACGGATGGTATTGGCGCCCAGCTTCTTCATGAGCGAGGCATCCCGACTACATTGTTCGGTATTAACCAGCGGGTCCCCTGAATACAACATGATTAGAATTGTGTTGCTATATTGCGAATAATATAGCTTCAAACTTCGGAATTCAAACTTACTCTCAGTGAGTTGATAAGCAACTCCCTTGATGTAGAATTGATCGCCGTCGCTCGTAAAGAACTTGCCGCCGACTGCTTCAATCGTCGGGATCGCATATGACAAAGTGGCGCTACCAAGCGCTAGGATCAATGAAGACCGCATGGCCACGGATTGAAGGCGATTGCCTTGAACGATTCGATACAGTTAGGTGACCAAAATAATGCTCATAAAACCACGATAAAATCCTCTCAGGTTGTACGGTTAGGCACTTGGAGCCTTGAGTTGTACTAGGTATGTAGAAACGGGTGCCGAGGAATGAGTGAGTCGAGGTTGGAATGAATATTGATTAGCGAGTGCTTAGAGAGGATCAATGCCCGAAGTTATCGACCAAACGAATGCACCCAGTAGCGAGACCTGGTAACAAACGGACAAACGAATGTTTACGAGCTTTCCCTATTCTTCATCGTTTGACTCGAATAGATCTTGTACTCTGTTCCTCCGCAATTGAGCCACAAATAACACAAGAGGTATGTATGTATGGAGAGGAAAGAGAAGAATGAAGAATTCTGAGAAGAAATCTAGACGTGTAGTAATGTAGGTCTCACGAAAGCTCATCCATAATCCTGGACCGTACCTACATATCAAACGCACTACTACGGTAACTAATATCGAAGCGGGACCTGTTCTGGTCAACCCCTGGTAATAATCTTTTTATTTACCTTGATTTTTGGGGAAGCTCAAAGGAGTCCTAGATCCTTATAGGCTGGTGGATTGAAATCTCCGGGGAATCCAACCAACGGTTTCGACCCAGACCGAAATCTTGGCATTGGTCTAGATAAGATTGGGGGTTTCGAAGGTCCAAAATTCAAGGACAAGGAAGGATCGACTAGGTAAGTACCCCCCCTGTGATCCTGACCCGGCGGAATGTTCTAACCACTAACATCCGTACCTACATGATATCATGTTCCTACTCAGCATTGTAAAAGCTTCATCACATACGTTGTAAGCTGGCATTGGTGAAATTGGGTTGATCAATCACCTAGTGTTGCTGCAAGCGGTTGTGTTGTCCCGCTGTCTTACATCATCACTGGTTCATTATATCGTTGTGTTCCGTGTTTCAGACCTCTCTTTAGATGTGATCTTCATGACAGATATTCGAATACTTTGTACGATCTATAGAAAAGTAGGGATACGTAATTGATATAATGCCCTCTTTGAAGGATGGAATGAGGAGGCGCTTTGCCTCAATCCCCCTTATCCCCTTCAATCAACGTAATATAGTAGAGATGCATTCAAGGCATTTTTCACTTTTCTATTAATGGACAACAAGGTTAGATCCGAATTGTGGCTTTTGGATCTGCTAAGCGCTCCGGAGCAACCTGATTAGTTTGCACACTTAAAAAAGTATGAAAAGAAAATATTTGCAAGCCTTTGACAGCTTCTCAAACCAATATCCTCATTCGTTCGATAAGGTGGAGGTCCGTCCGGAGACTTGCCTATTTATGCACTTAATGACGTAGTTGAGGGATGAGCTTATCCTTGAGCTAATGTACGGTAGGCATGCAGACACATCTCGTCCAATGGCCTTGAGTTACATGTATTTGTAGATCTCTTTGTAAAAAACTTACATAATAGTAAAGGGTTAAAAGTCTTTTATTATTTTACAAGTTATTTTAAACTTAAGTAATTTATTAATTAATATAGTTTAAAAGAATAAAATAATAATTATAATATAAATATAACTTTTTTTATTTTATTAAAGTTAAAAATATATTAATAAAATAATAATTTATATTTTTATATAAAAGTTATTATAAATTAAAAATAATATAATTATTTATTAAAATAATTTATATATATAAAACTTATAAATATATATTTTTTTTATATATTATTTATTTTTTAACTTTTAATAATTATTATATTATTAAATAATATTAAAATTATATAAATTTAATTATATTATAAATAATAATTATTAAAAATATTAAAACTTTTTTTTAAAAGTTTATAACTTTATATTAAAAGTTATTATAATTAATATAAAATATAAAAAAATTATTAAAGTTATAAATATATATTATTAAAAATAAAAAAAATAATAAAAATTTTTAAAAAATATAAAACTATATATTTTTATAAAAAATAAAGTAAAAATTTTATAATTAAAAGTTAATTAAAATATTAACTTATTTATTTTATTTATTAAAAACTTTATTTAATTTATAAAAATTTAAAAAGTTTTATTAATTATTAAGCTTTTTTTTTAATAATATAATAATATTTACATTATAATTATTTAAAAAAATAATATATTATTAAATATATTAAACTTTTAAAAAATAACGTTTATAAAAAGCTTATTTTTATATAAAAACATTATTTAAAAATTAAGTTATAAAAACTTATATAAGCTTTATTTTTAAATAAAATTATAATAAATAAATTATTTAATTATTATTTAAATATTATAAATATAATTTAATAAATAAAAAAAATATATTAAAGCTAATATTTTAATTATATATTAAAATATAATATAATTAAAATTTAATAAAGAAAATATAAGCTAATTAATTATATATAAAAATAATTTAAATATATTATATAATAATATATTTTTTAAAAATTATTATAATATTTTAAAAAAAAGCTTTTTACTTTTTTATAAACTTAAAAATTTTTTTATATAAAATAATACTTTTATTTATAAGTTTAACAAAATAAAAAAATAATTAAAAAAATATAAAATTTATATTATTAAATAATTATTATATTTTTTTAATTTAAATTTTATTAAATATATTTAATAAGCTTTAAAAAAAAATTTATAAATTAAAACTTAAATTTTAATATTTTTAAAAAAATAAAGCTAATATTAAATACGTTATTAAGTTAATTTAAACGATATAAAAAGTTATAAATTTAAAGCTTATTAAAAAGTTAATAAATTTTTTTTTTATTAACTTATAATTATATATTAAATTAAAAGTTAATATAATAAATATTAAAGCTTAAAAGTTAAAAATTACTATAGTATTTTTTATTTTTAATTTAACCTAAGATTTAATTTAATATAATTAGGTAAAAGTAAGTAGTTATCATAGTGATTTGGTGTGTTATAGGCCGTGTACGGACTATTTTGGTATATAAGTGTACTGTACAACCTTCAAATCGCGGATGAAAATGGAGACAGCTTCGCTATCGATAAGAACCCGATAAAAACTTGATAAGCAAGATAAGACAATCCTTATCTGTGGCAGATGGTTTCGGTTGGCAATGTGGGGATACACCTTGAACTTTTTTTTGCCTTCAAGTTGATTGAATCTATGAATCCTAGATTCAACATTGCGAATCTTCGCGCCTCGCAATCATGGTAAGTCACTTTACGATTCTGATATGTTTTGAAGATGCTAACTTCTTCAATAGAAGATAAAAGCCCTAAGTCGGTCCGTTGAGGCCTATCAACCTCCTGGATCCGACGTCCCCAAGGCGCCTCGTAATCTGGACCCTGCGATTCATCCGTTTGAAAGAGCACGAGAATATACCCGCGCCCTCAATGCCGTTAAACTAGAGCGCATGTTCGCTCAACCATTTATCGCACAACTTGGAAATGGACATGTCGACGGTGTCTACTCGCTAGCGAAAGATCCCAATTCCCTAGACAGATTCGCATCCGGTTCGGGCGATGGCGTTGTGAAGTGTTGGAGTTTGACTAGTAGGGACCAAGTATGGAAAACAACAGCCCATGAGAATATCGTCAAGGGAATGGCATGGACTAAAGATCAAAAACTTCTTACATGCGCGGCGGATAGGTCGATCAAGATCCATGATCCGTACAATACTCGCGATGATTCGCCTCCCATCCACTCTTGGCTCGGTACGAGTGCCTTTACAAGCTTGAGTGTTCACAGATCAAAGAATGCTTTCGCGGTTTCCTCCGACGTTATATCTGTCTACGACCTTGACCGATATACGGCTGCGCCAGAAGTTCTTCGTTGGCCCTCATCAGGTGAAACGATCACATCAGTTTCTTTCAACCATAGCGAGACCTCAGTGCTCGCATCTTGCTCTACAGATCGTTCGATTATCCTATATGACCTCCGTACATCCTCGCCTCTTGCACGTACTTTCCTCAATTTCAGCTGTAACAAGCTATCTTGGAATCCTGTGGAGCCTATGAATTTTGCTGCGGCAAGCGAAGACCACAACGTCTACATATTTGACATGCGCAAGTTCGACCGAGCACTCAACATCCTCAAGGATCACGTCGCAGCTGTTATGGATGTGGAATTCTCGCCTACTGGACAAGAATTAGTCACAGCTTCTTACGACCGTACTATTCGAATTTTCAACCGGGATCAGGGACACTCAAGGGATGTATATCACACGAAACGCATGCAACGTGTCTTCTGTGCACGATGGACTCCAGACAACAAATATTTGCTGAGTGGATCGGATGATGGAAACATTCGCTTATGGAGAGCAAACGCCTCCAAGCGAGAAGGTGTCAAGTCTGCGAAACAACGACAGGCCCTCGAATACAACGAGGCATTATCTGAGAGATACGGACACATGGTACGCTCTGCTCCTTTATTTTCTAGTGACTCTACTGCGGAACTATTTGCTAACTTAGACGATAGCCCGAGATAAGACGCATCAAGCGTCACAGGCATCTTCCGAAGGTCGTAAAGAAGGCGGGTGAGATCAAGAAGGAGGAACTCAAGGCCATTAAACGACGAGAGGAGAACGAGAGGAAGCACACAAGGAAGCAATTCGAGAAGAGGAAGAGCGAACGAGACAAGGTGATTTTGGCAAGGGAAAAGTAGTGTCTGATGATATCACAGAGGAGTTGGCCTCTCGGATCATTCATGATTGCATTTACTGGGCGTTACGGGAGTAGGAAAAACTTCGATACCAGGCTAGACTTCGGTAGGCTACGTCTATTCTCAAAAGATCAAAATCACCACAAAGCTTCAGAGCTACTCCTTTTCGTATTGCATACGATGATATATTTAAGTGATGCGCCCATCGTGAGAGTGAGGCAGATAAGATCCCCCAATACATCCCAGAGCGCTTAGGGTAAGTTTTAACGAACCCCCCTGTTTGATCGGTAGTTACCGATTGGCCAAATATAGTCTGAACCTGCCTTAGTTGAAACATTGGACGCTCGGGCCAATTGTTTCAAGGATCCCAAAAGCTTTCAGAAGCGAAGCTGGCTGAAATCGAAATCGGAACCCTGAATTCAATCTGATGATCGTGGACACTCTGGCCGGCCTGACAAAGTTTCTTCCTCTATATTTCTCGTCTTCTTGAATTGTTTGAATACTTCCATTCTTTTTGGAGACTCGTACAGTTGTAGAAGCCCGACGTTCTTTTCTCTTAATTATTCTTTCTAAGTGCTTGCTGGTCAGCATTCGTGTCCTCAATATGAACCGCCCCCGACAACCAGTGCGCGATTCTTGGTTTGCGCCTCTATCCATCGATGTTTTCCTCAAAGTCCTCAATGTCACGCTGTTACACCCCTTCGTCGCATGGATAATCCCGTTATGCTTTCGTGCCGAACACCAAGCGATGACGACGAAACCGATGATAATTAGTATTGCGTGGGCCGTCTTTGTCACCCTCCTCTGGATGGGTAACGTCATAAGCCATAGGATCGCTTACGGTCTACATCGAGAAGTAGATTTGAGTGAGGAGGTCATCGTCATAACGGGTGGAGCAAGTGGCCTTGGCTTGTTAATTGCCGAGGTATATGGTATGAGAGGTGCTACTGTTGCGATTCTGGATATTGCCGACCTTGAGAGCACTGATGCTCGTGGCATCACCTATTACAAGTGTGATGTCCGGGACAAGGCTCAAATCGCTAGAGTCGCAGCGGAAATAGAACGGGATGTAAGTATTACCTTGTACTGTCGGCAATGCGATTTAACTAACTAACAACACTTCTAGCTCGGAACGCCTACTATCCTGATTAATAATGCCGCCGAAGTTGTTGGCAAGAAGTTGCTGGACATGGAGTTGGAAGAGGTCGAGCGAAGTATCACCACAAACCTCTTGGCGCACTTCTACACGATCAAGACGTTTCTGCCCGGAATGCTTCGCAACGAGACGGGTGGCACCATTGTAACAGTCTCGAGTGTCATTGGTCACCTAGGTGCAGCCTGGCTCTCTGATTACGCTGCTGCTAAGGCGGGAGTGACGGCTCTGCACAAGTCTCTCGCAGCCGAACTTCAAGAATACCCCGAGATCAAGACCATTCTTGTTACGCCGGGTCAATTAAGCACGCCACTCTTCTACGGCGTCAAAACACCCAACACATTTATTGCTCCGGTAGTCGAGCCTATAGAGGTAGCCAAGGAGATTATCAAGGCCATTGATATGGGTCTCAGCGACCATATCGGTATGCCTCTTTACGCGCGTTGGATCGATTGGTACAACGTGTTACCTGTGGGTCTTCAGAAGATTGCCCGAAAACTCTCTGGCATAGATGCCAGTATGGCGACTTTCGTTGGCCGTAGAGGCACCCAGCTGAGTGAGAAAAATGGACACTTGATCTAGCATAGCATCGCCACGGATAGATTAAGGCTGGCTTAAGGGAGTCTAGTTAATGGAAGAGGATACTCACGATAATGCTGTATTGCAGATAGTAGAGCGCTGGCGTTCGTAGGTCTGTTGAGATAGTGTAATGTGTAAGGTATTTGTGGTGTAGTAAATCACAGCTTGTGTGTACATACAGTATACGCCCAGACCATCAAGGAGAATTTCCAAGCATGCAAACAGGTCCTGTGTTATTTTGAGGCTGTGCACGAGTCTTGGTAAGCTGCCGTGTAACTCGCCAGCCGGTCAAGCTCAACAACCCTCCGCGTTCCTAATGAAACACCTGCCCGTATTACACCGGTCCTTTAGAAGGCCCTCGCCTGTCCTAATTAGGAGAAGATGGCCGAAAGTTACCAGTCACAATGGCGGACCACCGTGGCCAGCCATTAAGGTTCCTTTCTCCTATGAGGCACGTCGCACTGCATGTAATAAATGTAGTATATACTGGGTCATCTTACGCTGCGACTGAACAGGTCGGTCCGAGTAACTTTCATCAATGCCACTGAAGTATTGGGGCGCCCACGCGGCAACTTGCAGACTTGCTGCGTTGAGCAGCCAACTAGCCTATCGTGTTCACCTTCGGGTTACGGCCCTTCCCGTATGTGGCATAACGGCTGACAACGTCATTTAGGGGGTTTGTAGGTGTAGATGTATTAGATCCTGTGTAGTATGCATTTTTTGATAGCCTTCTCGGCTGGCCAATGATACGACATCATTAATTCCTGGCAGAATAGGAGAAGTGTACTAAGAACGTACTGATAATAACCACGTCGTATAGTGCAAGAGAGTGGAAAATATGAGATGTTGGAGACGGCAACCGTCTTTTATAATAGATCTAATATGATAAATACTAGATCAATGTAGAATGTGGCTTTCAAGTATATTGAGATCGTATGTATGGGCTTGATCACGGCTATCTTCCGCGCCCTATAAATGCTTGCAGATGCCTGCAAATAGAGATTCACACCGCTGTCTCGGAATACGGATCTGTCAGTTCATAGATTCTGGGCACACGACATATACATTTATTCCTCAGCTGTCCTACACACAGTCTCCAAGGCACAATTTATTTGGACGGAATGAGAGATAAGGACAGTACGTATAATAAGCGACGGTAATACAGCATGAGGGCTCATTTTACACGACATGAGCAATATAAACAGGTGACTTTGGTTTGATTAATCTAGTACAATGCCGATACTCACAGGATTAAGCGAAAAGAGAGCACGCCACGAGAGGTGCGCACAGGTCTTTTGCTTTTGTAGTAATCTGCCCACATGCTAAGAATCAAGCTCTATTTTAAGCATCTCCGCATGGCGCTGAACCTGCCGGTTTAATATATCGTGCAGGGCGAAGATACTCGGCGTGCGAAGGGACATGAACTGCTCAACATGAAATCAAAAGCGACTTCATTTATCGAAGGAACAGCTGAAAACGGACAGTGGCAGTGTTCCAAGTAAATTGCGATGGCGTAGTAGCCTATAAGGGAAGGAAAGAATTTTTAACATGCTCCAGCTACGGCCGATGAGTAAATCAGGCAGAGAGATAAGTACATGTAGTGCAGTGATAGGTGGTGAAGGTAGGTAGTGATAGTACATAAGGTAGCTCCCAAAAAGGGGCTGAGAAGTGTAACTTATGAGTTAAAGTTTGGACTAAATCAGCTGTCGGCCTGCATCTCGAGAACGACTCATTGGAACTTCCCTTTTTTTCCCGCTAATCCTTCAGGCTTATCGTAGCTGGCCCGGATGACGACAAAATCAGCCGCCCCTAAAGATAATCTACACTACTCCAATTCACTAGCTAGGGCTACTATAGTTCCGACCTGACAAAAACGTGGTTCATTGATAAGGATAACCCTGTGATGATTACTGTACTAATTCTATAATCTTTTCCTGATGGCTGCCAAGCACCTCGTGGCCCTATGGGCTTCATTACCATCACGAGTTACGTAGGTTAAGAATTATCAGATCATGTTGGACACCTCTTTCCAAGACTATAAGTGGCGCGGCATATCGGATAGACGGAAAGTGATAATCTTCAATGCCTGAACCATGACAATGTATTCTGCACCGCCTGATTGGAACAGTGCCACAGTATACATGTATCCCAGGCTCGCCAAGTGCTTCTGGGGGTTACCGGACCACTAGACCCCTGAGAATATGAAGTTGGACTACATACACAGACGAAAGCGACGACGTGGGGGACCGGGGTTGCCCGCGTTTATTTGTCGCTCAACAAGGTCACCCCCAGAGAATGTGGATGTGGATGTGGATGTGGATGACATTATTCGGCAGGCCTCCAAGTGATGATATACAAATTAATTATCTCGGGTTAACTTGCCAGACAGAATCAGCCTCGAAGTTTGTCAGCAAAGCCCAGCCAGGCATTATATCGCCGCTTGCTGGTACGAACGGTTGCTTCCCGGAGAGACCGGCCTGAAGAAGCTTTCGGTATTATTAGACGCCTCACCGTGCGTTAATATCGAAACCACGAGAGCCTCTAAAATGACATCCCGCATTAGTGGCGTTGACCGGGATGTTTATCCACACCAGGATCGATCCAGACACCCCAAGATATCTCTTATCTATTGCCTTAGGTTGACCAATCATACACTCCGGCTCGAATCAAGATTCACCCTAAATGGTCACCAACATGGGTTTGCTAAGTGCACAAAGTAATCAAGGATCCAGCGACTGCTGCGATTAGGACTCCTATCATATACCATGCTCCTTTGCTTAAACGGACTGTGCTCTGTCTTTACTACGCGAGCTATGGACAGCTCTCGGAAAATATACACCTGCAATGCCTATCCGCGAAATATTGCCTCCAGGCAGCCTTTGCTTTGTGCTGACTTACCTATGTTGCACCTGGCGGACGCCTTCTCGGTCGGGAGTCGCATCCAATCCGTAGATCCTATAAACGGCCTGCGTCCTTGTATTGCTGACATTACCAAACCTCATACCCTGCCAAATCTGTCGCAATAATTCCTAACCATAACTACATGCGGCGTCTTTCGAGTCGCGTGACATACTGCTGACCTTCTAGGGTGGATCTGTATGGTGTAATGTTACCCTTGCCATGTCGACGGTAGCCATGTGGTGGGATCCGTCTCGGATTGAAGCAACTGTCACTCGTCAGTTCGTCTGCTCACAACTCCTGCCTGACGAGATAAAGCGGTTGGATTTACCATTGGGCTTTGGTGATGGTTTAACAGACGGGACTTACTGGGAATGGATTGACAAAAAGGCTAAACGCATCTTTCTAATCCTTTCGGACCTTGGTGTGCCAGACCAGATATTCGGCCTTATTGACGATAGCTGGGACGATGATGACCTTCCAATCCCATTGGACCAGATCGAACGCCTGGCGCTTACACCCACTAGAGACGACAAGTTTGATAAGAGATTCTATGCCCGCCAATTTCACTATCTTCTCAAATTCGTGGAAAAGGGCGACCATGTAGTCTACGATGACCCGGAAGTCGTGCCACTTAACGTGGATAAGCGCCCCGGGTTGAATCTAAACAGCGCCGTGGATAGAGTCGAGTTACCAAACAGACCGGGCGAGGTTTTTTCGCGACGTCGCATCCCAGTTGGCCCCGGGCCTGGATATCTGACTGGGGAAGAATTCATCTACGAGATCAACAAGGCGAGGAATATTGAAAATGTCCATCTTGCCTCTTTTTTCGCGTCATATACCCATCAAGGTTTCGCTTATGTTCTCTTTACGCTCCCAAGCGACTTCAACCTCAAATCCCTTCTAGTAACGATGCCAAGTTCACTGAAATCACTGGCCAAGCAAGACCGGCGACGTCTACTTATGAACTGGATTCATTGTCTTGTTGACTCACTTTGCTATCTTCATAATCGGGGTCTATCTCATGGCAACATCAAGCCGTCAACAATACTTTTCAACTCCGACAACCACATATTCTACTCAGATATCACCCGCTTAAGTGTAGAAGCGATAGCGAATTCTTCAGATAAATCGACTTTCGACAAGGAGTCGTATGATTATGCGGCTCCTGAACAGTGGTATCGCCCATCAACTTCACATTCCAACGTACATCGAAAGAGCACCCTCATTCCCTCTTCGGCATCAGCATCAACATCATCGGACAACTCGTCATTCTCTATTAGCCGAGGAGGTTCAGAGAGTGTAAATCCGGCCTCGATGCTGCATTCGCCCACCCCGGCTCTCAATCCTCAAGCAGTCGACATCTTTTCACTAGGCTGTGTGATACTCGAGTTGCTCAGTTTCCTTATGAAACGCCAAACACGGAATTTCGCGTCGCATCGAGCTGCGAAGCATAAATTGGCTGGCCGAGGAGGGGCAGTTCTGGATTCATCTTTTCATAAGAATATTGGACAGGTCGAAACGTGGATGGCTGGGTTGGCTAAGGAGGCGTCGAAGAAGGATGATCAGGTGTTTCGTGGCGTGGCGCCGATGTTACAGGTGGTGTCACGAATGCTCTCGGTAGTCCCGCACGAAAGGCCGACCGCCCAGGAGGTCGAGCAATGCACGTACCGGATCCTGACGGAGAACTGCCAAATTGCGGAACCGCACTGCGTTCATCAATACGGTAGCTGGGATTTCGGGTTTAGCAACTTGAATATCGGCAGAGAAGGCGACGGCTTTAACATTTCGACAAAGAGGCAGAGCGGTTCCGTTAGACCAAGTTCCCGGTTGACGTCTTACCGGCCGCTGAGCAGCAGCTCTATTCAAGAAAGGGATATGGCTGGTGGGAGTAGCTCGCAGGCTATGCAGAACGTCCGGATGAACAACAAGGTGCGCAATTGGCAGGCTCACATATACTCAGGTAATAACGACAGTTCCCCACGTACTAATTCGATGTAGAGGGAGAACTGACGTCCTGACGTATGATGACAGAAACGACGAGCTTTGGGTAAATTTTTTTTTTGGGAACTAGATGGTATAAAAGCTGGGAGGGGCTTTCTGTCTACTAGTATATAGGGAAAGGAGTTGAGGGATCTTTGACTCAATAGGGGTAAAATATTTGGCGGCTCTTCTGGTTATACTCTCGTTTTGGAGATCAGGCGTGTGTCATTGCTTGATACGATACATAACCGATTTATGAGGTAGATATTTACTGCTACGGATGAATGGTATGGGCTTGTTCTATTCGAGGGCTGGTGTACCTAGGGTCAATCTAGATACTGGCGTCTTATGAGGATTGTTGATAATGACCCTTATGTCATTAGCACATGGTCATATTTAATATCTGATTTATGTCCAATAAATCCGCCTTGGAATGATCTCAAAGATAGCTCGGATGCTTCTAATAACTGTCAGTCTTGACAAAAGCCCTAGGATTCCCCTCGTCTCCGTTATAATGTTATGAGTTTTAAGATGGAGCTTCGTCAAAAATGCCCGTAAATTTTAGACAAGGAACATTGAATCTAAGAAGGTACGAATCAAGATACGTACATACATGTATGTAATGAATTAAGAGCAGGAGGTATCTTTGTACCCTTAACGGAACGGAATTATTCGGTCCGTGTTAGTCTAGGCAGTCCGAGCTGCGTCAGTGGAAGGTACCCACTTTATTAACTAATCGCAAGGCTGGAGCTGCAGTACGAACACCGGTAGCCATTAAGCTCAGAAGGTTGTATCCAGTAATTCTTGCCCGGTTCAAGAAGCACTTTCCATCTTCAAACTCGGCCGTTTTATGCCAATTTCAACCTCATCCGCTAATAGAGACCTCCCATTTTCACTACAACAATACAACAACCTGACCCGGTTACCGTCTACGTCTCGAGCACAAACGAATCAACATGGCTTCTTCGAAGCCGTCTGTGAAGGAGGCGCAATCACTCGCTAGCTCCGATCCGCGAAAAGCTGAAGCTATCTACAAGGAAATCATATCTAAACCGCCTTCAGTCACATCAGATGCAGCTATCAAGGAATACGAGACTGCTCTGATAAGCTTAGGAGAGTTGTATCGGGATGAGAAGTGAGGAACCGCCTGGGATTTTACTTTCGCGCCTTTTGTCTAACATCTCTTGTCTAACATCTCTTCTTAGGAAGCCGCAGGAGCTCGTCGACCTCGTGACCACCAGTAGAACTGTCCTTTCGAGCTTTGCAAAGGCCAAGACGGCAAAATTGGGTATGCTTTGATTCTCCTCCCGTCTTGTTATCATAAGAGGAACCGATCTAACTACTACGCAGTCCGTCAGCTACTCGATCTCTTCAATGACATCCCAGATACAACCGACATTCAGATCGCTGTTACCAAGTCATGTATAGAATGGGCCACCTCCGAACGACGAAGCTTCTTACGCCAGAACCTCGAGACCCGACTCGTGACCTTGTACATGGTGAAGAAATCCTACTACGACGCCCTGACGCTTATCAACGGCTTGTTACGAGAACTCAAGCGTCTCGATGACAAGCTAGTATTGGTGGAAGTCCAACTTCTCGAGTCTAGAGTATACCACGCCCTCGGCAACAACTCCAAGGCCCGCGCCGCCCTAACCAGCGCGCGAACAAGCGCCGCCTCCGTATACACCCCTCCGCTATTGCAGGCGAACCTGGACATGCAGTCGGGCATGCTGCACACCATGGACCAGGACTTCAACACGGCCTTCTCGTACTTCATCGAGGCGCTGGACGGGTACCACACGCAGGACGAGTCGGCGAAAGCCACGGCCGCGCTGCAGTACATGCTTCTGTGCAAGATCATGCTGAACCTGGTCGACGACGTCAACAGCATCATGGCGTCGAAGCAGGCGCAGAAGTACGCGGGCCAGAACCTGGAAGCCATGAAGGCCATCGCGCGCGCGCACTCGAACCGCTCCCTCGAGGAGTACGAGCGCGCCCTCGCCGCCTACCGCTACGAGCTCGGCAGCGACCCCTTCATCCGCAACCACCTGCGCCGCCTCTACGACGCCATGCTCGAGCAGAACCTCATCAAGGTCATCGAGCCCTTCAGCCGCGTCGAGATCGCCCATATCGCAAAGATGGTCGGCTTGGACACCCAGCAGGTCGAGCGCAAGCTGTCCCAGATGATCCTCGACAAGGTCATCATTGGCGTCCTGGACCAGGGCGCGGGCTGCCTCATCATTTTCGACGAGACGCACCGCGATGAAAGCTACGATGCCGCCCTCCAGACCATTGAGAAGCTGAGCAATGTCGTCGATGTGCTGTACACGAATCAGGCTTCGATGCTGGAGTAAGTGGCTACTGGGCTACTCTACTCGTGGGATAATAGAAAGAAAGGGATGGTTCTGAGACGGGCTGAGAAGTGCGGCTTAGATGATATGAGAAGCGGTGGAGGAGAGCTCGCCCGGTGTAATATTACTAGGTAGAGAACTAAGAGCCAGCAGGCCAAAGCCCGGGCGTCATCAATAAAGATAAAGGGCGCTGTGGCTTCTTTGGCACACGTATATGATGACTTGGACTTATCATTGTATTCAGACGTAGACTGTATATGTGCAAATGCTGGGTTCTCATTTTCCTAGCTGAATAGCTAGTTGTGTGCCTTTAATACCTTGACCCTACTCAATGGAACTGCTTCCCACTGTGCAGTTCAACTAACATACAAGACCGCTTTAATTACCTGCCAATCAAGGGGGTATCTATCGATCAAGAAAGCAAACAATCAATCAACCAATTTCAGTGCCTATTTTTCCTTTCCGCCTTCCAATGCCGTCTCCCTGCTACCAACAACGCCAGCTTGATGCATAAGGTATAGTCCCTACTCAAATAAACTTATTCAATGACTCCCTTCAAAGTAATAAGACCAATAGGCCAATGCTGAACCATCGACGATGTCCACCCTCGCGATTCCATAGCAAGGCTCATCTCTCGCTTTTCGATTCCAATTCCCGCCATAAACCCAACTATTGCGAACTTACTATTCGCAGTTTATCTTTGCTTTGTTTCCTCGGCATTTTCCAATCAAGCAGCAACAGCTGTCCCCTTGCCCTTATTCTTCCCAACCAACCCCTTTCTCCGCCTCTCCTCTCCAACAATCAACGCAAATAGTCGTTTCGCCAGGGCGCGCTCATCCCACCTGCCGACCTCCTTCTTGAACGCTTCTACCACATCCAGATGCCATGGCTCGAGAATTATGCTCTCTCCCTGCGCTGCGACCTCTTTCCCCAGAAGAGTGGTCAAAGACCTTCGTTGGGAGCGCGGCGGAAGGGGCATCTGTTGCTGGAAAGCTAGCGGATCGCGTCGGCGCAGCTGTAGCATCTCGTCGAGGCGGACCCAGTGGTGGCGGGTCCACTCGGTTTGAGATAGGGCAAATTTGGTCGAGGAAGACAAGGGACGGAGTGGCCGTTGGACTGCCGAGTTTTGGGTGTTCGTTCTTGGCGCGGAGCTATTGCTGACGGTGGTAGCGACAGGAGCAGCGTCAATCCGAGTAAGGAAAGTAGAAGAGGAGGTCGAAGTAGCGGTATTCGTCGGCTGCTCCTCCCTGCGTGGAGCGAGAGGTCGAAGAGATGGGCCTTGGAATAGAACTCCGTTGTTCTTATCCCGACCGTTCGCCTGGTTCGCCTGGTTCTCAGTAGGAGCTTGCGGATGTGCAGCAGGAGATAGAGCGCTGGGTTTAAAAGCTACGACCCGACCCGGTGTGGTTGGTTTGAGGGGAGAGCGGAAGCACGACTTGGACGGCGAGAGCGTTCTGTCCCACCGTGAAGGCTTCTCTCTGGGTGGTAAGCGCTCGTATTCTGTCCCGTCTGTCAAGAGCGAAGATTCTTGCTGATCGGGCTCGTCGCTCGGTGGTAGAAGAAGGCCATCGTCTGTCATCTCGCTTCTGGTAGTCGACGGACGCCTTCTGAAAAGAGACCAACCGAACTGGCCTGGTCGGGGAGTGAAATTGCGCTTCTGCTCAATTGGGGGGTACGTTTGCCGTTCAGGAGTTGACGGTTGAGGAGATGGTTCAGGTGACTGCTGCGGTGATTGCTGAGGTGGTGGTTGGGGTGATTGCTCGGGCGATCGTGATGACTCAGGTTCGGGTGAATATGACGGCGCAGGCGAAGGCGACTCATAAGTATCTTGGATTGTGTCGTTTGATCGCAAAGCAGGTGCAGGAGAGAATAGGTCAGTTCGCCGTTCTGGACTCGGTCGGAATTCCTTCTGTGGGATCGAGGGGAATAATCCTGCAGACCAAAGAGATTTCTGTGGCTCCTTGGGTTGTTGCTGTTGCTGTTGCTGTTCCGTCTCTCTGGGGGCTGGTCTTGGAAACACAGGTTGAGCAACTTTTTCGGTATTGCGGGTTGCATCTGCTTGCTTAGCTTCAGGGACTTTCTTAGGTAACGAAGCTGGCGACGAGAAGAAGGACAAGATATTAAATCCCCCAAATATTCCAGACCTGGCGGGTACAGATTTCTTTTGAGTAGATGGTGCATCTTCTCTCTGTTGAGCTAACATCGAGTATTCAGAAGCATCAGCGGGCTCTATCCGCTCTATCCGCCCTGTCTGCTTCTCTTGGGTAGCCAACATTGAGTATTCGGAGGCATCTACAGGTTCTGTCTGCTTTTCCTGAGGAGACAACATCGAATACTCGGAAGCATCTGCAGGCCCTGCATGATGTGTAGGCTCTGGGGGTTCTGAGGGCTCTGCAGGCTCTGGAGACTCTTCTCGGTCGTGTAGCATTGGGTACTCTGAATCATGTGCGGATTCTGTTGGCTTTTCTTGATCATCCATCGAGTGCTCCGACGGATGATCTGATGGCTGTTCCTGGATTTCCAGAAGTGATCTCTGAACCTCTTCTTCGGATTCATTGGAAGACATACGTTCGTCAACATGATCGGAATCAGGACTCCTTCTCAGTATAATGGAATGAACATCCGAAATCCTTGATCTAGGACGTACTGGCGGGGCCTCTTCTGCCTCACTTTGAACGTTCTCCTCAATTTCTATTTGAGAAGGACTCGCAATTTCCTCTCGGTAGATAAGCCGCCTACTAGTTCTCCTCCAAGGACTTGGAATCTTAACCCGTCGAGTTGGTGGATCGTTTGCTTGTGACGTACTTCGAGTTCGTTCCGGCCTCCTAGGTGTCGGCCTTGAAGCCTCAAAGTCCCAGAGGTCTGTATCGTCTCCGTAGTTCGTCAGTTCGCCATTCTCCTCTCCTTGTGGTTCTTGCGCATGTCCCTCTTCTAGTCCACGCTCCTCAGCTTCGACATTCCTAGCCATTGTTTGGCTCGCGCTTGTACCTTGAGTGGCGAAGATACTTGAGTTTTGGGAGCGCATTGTCTGTGAATCTGTGCGATAGTTCACTTCTTGTTGTTCGTTATCGTTATCTCCGCCCCAGCTCATCTCATTATCACTCGACGGCATTGCTCTGGTTGAACTAGCCACTGACTGGGTAAATGCCGAACGGCCGGGTTGTGATTCTCGATCATCGGTATTATACGTAGTTCTCCTGGGCGCTTCAGTTTGGGTATAATTCTGCCTATCTGAACCAAACGGATCCGAGACATTACCAATAACATCTCCTTGTGCTTGTTGTTGGTTACGAAAGTTAGACAGTATGCTTTGAGCAAACGAGGGGTTCGGATTGAATAAAGAACGAGCGTTGAATTGTGACGAATTTCCATGATTGGATCGAGATGGTGATTTGGATATGCGCAATTGATCAGAGTGGTCACCAGTAAGCGGTCGGGAAGATTCATTATTAGCGGGTCCTCTGAAAGGGCTTCCGAGACTGCTCTCCCGTCCTTCAGGGGATGATCTGTCTGACATTACATTTTGTAGAGTTCGTCCAACTCTTACAATAGGCGAGAGCGACGGCCTGCTGTAAATAGGAGGCTCTAATGATTTAGATGGTTCAATAGGCTCCTTGGGTTCTTTAGCGGAAGGTGGTAACTGAGGAGAAGACTGTTGAGGTTCTGGTGTGTTGTTTATCTCTTGGTCTGTCTGAGACGGTCCGAAATCCATTGCATGTGTCCGGTTCATAATAGGAGGCGAAGATTGGAAACCTGAATTAGAAGTAGGGATAGCAACACTCGGGGCAGCCGTAGATGGACCTGCATCGTCGTCCTGGGCTTTCTTAGAACCGGCATTCGAAGACGATGTATCATCCGGGGTAGGGAGTCTGTTTGAACCGAAATTCGACCCCGTATGCCTATTCACAGAACTGACCTGACCCTGTTGAGCTGAACTCTCCGCATGGCTTTCCTCCGCATGCGCCGTCGTACGAGCCGCTGGCCTTGGAGTAGCAGCCTCGAGAACCGCTTCTGGGATTTCGGAAAATGAATCATCATATGCGCCGGTATCATCCTGCTGCTCATTTGTGGTAGTCGGCTGCATAGGCAAACGCCCCGGTGTAGCTGCTCGAAGGATACTATCGGGAAGACTCGAGAAGGAATCGTCTACATGGGGCGCTTTACCGGAAAATATTTGGCGGTTTAATGGGAGTTGCTTTTGTCTCCTTGGGCTTCTAGGTCGCCCCAGCAAACTGTGATCATCGACATCTGCTAACGAACCATTTTGCGCAACGGATCGATCTTCTGCTGGTACGTCGTCCTTGTTCGAATTCGAGTTCGAGTTCGTTGGCTGTTGATTGGGCGCTTCTTCTGTGCGGAGACTATTTCGCAACGATTCGAGGGTTTCGTTGATAATTTGATTGGTTTCATCGCCCATGTCCGGAGGATCGGTAGGAAAGGCGCTTCTGTTCGCTTGAAATGAGGGTAGTGATTCCACCGCGATCATGCTAAAATCTGATGCGTGTGCCAATGTATCTTGTCCACTATGAGGCACATCGAAATCTGATTCTACATCGCTATGTTGTTCCATCAACGTCGGATAGCCATCATCCATAGGGAAATCGTCGTCGCCTGGGCCTTCTTGTTGTGACGTCGTTGGTGATACTCGGCTTTGCCGTTGGCTCTCTGTCCTATATGAACGGGAAACATCCGCTGGCGTTGGTGTACTATGATTCCCCCCTACCGTATCCTCACTGAAGAACCCCCTGTCGTCGCTGGTCAACCCTCGTCGACTCTCTTCGCCCTCGGGAATATCTAGAGCCGAGCTCGGTGCTTGAGGTGGTAGATTTTGGGATTGTTCTTGAATTGATTGAACGGTATCATTATTCGCCACATCACCATTCGATTGATCTCCCATCTCCGCCAGTACGGCAACCTGTTCCGGCATTAGCGCTTTTCGCGGCCGGCCCCGTTTCTTCTTGGTCGTATTGGAAAGCTGTGATGACGGGACAACTTGTGTGGTAGAAGCGCTCTTGGGTGTTTTCCGAGCCCTTGTCTTCGCCTTTGACGCAGTTGAGTCTGCATATATCTCTGATGGTGTATCATCTATCTTGCTAATTTCAGATTCCGGATCTCCCTTTTTTCGCGTTCGCCGAGAGGTCGTCTGAATGGGTGTTCCAGCCCTCTTTTTACCCCTCGGCATAGGAGTCCCATTGCTCGTCCGCCGAGGTCGGCCACGTCGCCGGGGTGTAGCTTCGTTCACTATTTCGTCATTGAGCGGTACGGTAGTGGTCGTTATGGCTTCTCTGCGGTAGTCGCCTCGAACAGGAGAAGATGACGGGAATAATCGACGATTGATACCCCGCTTCAAGGCCTCTTCCGCCTCAACCGTGACGAGTATCTTTTGTGGTGAAAGCTCATTGCCGACATCTAGTTCAAATGTTCGCTTTCTAGGCGATTGTCTCGCAGGCGACGTCTTCCTGGCTCCAGTCAATTGTATAGTCCTTGGTATAGTCCTCGGTATGGAAATCGTAGAGAACTCGTGATTTGTAAGGGTGTCGCGTCGCGAAATTGAATGCGCCGGGCTAGGAGGCTCGTCCCCAAGCGGATCGGGGGATGATGACAAGTCATCCATGACAGCGATTGGCAAAGAGTATAACGGCTAGCTAGTCATTGGATGAAGAAAATCAAGGGACAATTGCAACTCGAGTACGTATATAATTAGCACATAAGATTTTGATGTTGCAAGCATCAGGTTGTGAAAGTTGCATGCAGGGGACGCGCTGGGAAAGGTGACTAAACCCTACCGAGATCCCGAAAGAAGCAGTTTGTTTACTTTGGGTTGGTTGGCACTAACGCGATTTGATAGGCTGTCAAGAGATTGTGGGGTAGGCTGACAAGGCTAACATGAACTGGCGCCGCACTGAACACGTGTAGGTACCTGCGGGGACGTTTTTTTGAAGAAACAGTGACACAGGTCCACCAAATCAATTAAGTCCCGGTTAAACAGTTAGCCCGAAGGACTGCATTAGCTAAGCAAGTGGATTTCTAAGCAACGCCCATTAATAACTTTTAAGTTTATCTCCATGATCTCATAACGTCATCGTCTCCTTCATGTATCAAAGACATGCGGTCCGACGACCCGGTCAAGAGACGACAGATGAGTTCTTCTATATCCGAAGATTCTCCCTCAACCAATATCTACACAGCTAAAGTCACATTCTACGCCTTGACAACGGCATATCATCGGATAAGGCCCGGGAAAACTACCATGCTCTGCTGCAGGTAACCTTGCTTACCCGGCATATGCAGAATCGGTAGGGGTGGTTAGTAGGTTGCATGTAGCTTGCACATACGGCACGGCAGCCATCGGTCCAATAGTCGAAGCTTATACTAGTATCAAACCAAACCTTTTGATCGGATCTCGTCCGTTCAAGAGTGACGTGATTTAGAACGAACCCTCCAGATCCCGGTTGATTTGAAATACGCTCACTAATTATAAGCCTCCGAAGTAGGCAACAGAGCCGTCATGTCTGTCTATATAAGTCAAGCTGGACTTCGAAGTCGAAGCCATGTTGATATCACTTGCTCAGAGCAAGCTTTCTCATACCTCACTCTAGTCTGCTCCATTGAGTCTCTTCGAAGCGATCCCTTCTCTGTATCAATATCTTCTATTACCATACAACTATAACCCCCTATAATCTAATCACAATGGCCATCACCCAAGCTCCCTCCTCAGTCCCCCGGGGTCCCGTAACCGCCACGCTCAACTTCTCGCACCCGCCTCCCCCCGGCGTCAAAGCCTTCAACTGGGTGGACAAGGCGCCCGAGGGCCAACCGCAGCGCAACCTAACACCGGACCCGCGCCCGGTATCCATCACCGACATCCGGGGGCGGGAGACCGAGTTCACGCTGGACAAGGACGCCTTCCAGGTAATCGCGGACGTGCCCTCGTCCGCCGAAGAATCGAGCTCGGGCTCCAACTTCACGGACGACGCGTCCATCGCGGCCAACTACTACCCGGAGGTCGAGAAGCTGCTGCTCGACTCCATCCCCGGCAGCACGCGGGTCTTTATCTTCGACCACACGATCCGGCGCGCGGACCCCAGTGCGCCCCGCACGGCGGTGCAGCAGGTGCACATCGATCAGACGCCGTACTCGGCCGTGCTGCGCGTAAAGCGGCACATGGGGGATGACGCCGAGACGCTGCTTAAGGGGCGCTACCGTATCGTCAACGTGTGGCGTCCGCTGAACAAGAACCCCGTCGAATCGATGCCGCTGGGGTTCGCATCTAGTTCGTCGCTCCAGGAGCAAGATATCATCCCGGTGGAACACCGGATCCTGGGGGGATATACCGGGCAGACGGCTGCCATTGCGTATAACCCTAGCCAAAGGTGGTATTATTTGAGTGGTATGACGGGTAATGAGCGCCTGCTGCTTGAGTGCTTCGATAGCGAGGGCGTGAAGGAAGGATCTGGAGTGGCCGGCGGGCGAGTACCGCACACTGCATTTGAGGATCCAAGGACGAGGCCGGATGCCGAAGGAAGGGAGAGCATCGAAGTTCGAGCTCTAGTTTTCGGCCCCTAATTATGTAACCTACCAAATCATCTAGCGTTGTCCGTTGTCCATTGTTCTGTTATGAAATTGTAGGATCCTGTCTTCAATCGAATTCACATTTCGCTAAAGGATAAGAAGCATATCTGGTAATCGCGTGGCTTGGTATCATTGTCCTGAATACCTAAGCAACCGTGCAAAACAAATCTGATAATCTGGTGCTCCTCAACGCCTGTACATATGGTGTAATACCATGCCATGATTTCTCTGAGTGTTTCTAGTAGGGATCCGCCTACAAATACAAAAAAATGTGATCCCTACGCGTATTTAACACTGCTTTCTGCATTCCGCTTTCTGCTATCTTCATAGGATTTCTATCCTTATGCAAAACAAAAGAAAATCCGTGTCTACCGGATACTTCATCGACGAGTGATATATACAATCACGGCTTTCGCTTGCCTCGAGCGCTTCCGGAGCGGCTCATCGCAACGCCTCCAAGACTGCTCTGCCTGCTCATCGGAACTCCCCCTAGTGAGTCTTTGCCCACAGCCGGGGAATTCTGAACTCCAGCTGGTGAGTCCTTAGCTCCTCCAGCATTTGTAGCGTTCTCTGACTCTGTACCCGGGCCGTCACCTCTCATGTCGCTGTCCTGTATACCCAAAGACTCTGACAACACCTCAGTGGAAGGTCGTCGACCCTGGGTGTAAGCAATGTACTTACTCTTGCTTACAGGCGCTGCCATAGCTTCCAGTAGTCGACGACCGCCGTTGTTAACGTCAAGATTGGCTCCAACTCCATGCTTGCTCTGATAGTTCTTGAAGAGTCTCATCACAGCAAGGTCCTTGTCTCGATCAGACTCATTCAGGGTAGGAGGCGTGTTAGACTCATCCCTTCTGTATGCCTTTGAATATTGAGAATGAATGAGAGGAGGAAGCTTAGGCTCTGATCCGCTAAGCTTGTCAAGGTTGCCAGGTATCTCTAAATTCGCGAGGGCTTCTATTCCTAGCGCTTCGTCGTAGAAATTCTGCTGAGCATGACCGCCTCGAGTGCTTCGTGTTGTATGTGAAGGTTGCCGCTCCATATTAGCCGCAGACGGTTCCTCGTCGTCGTCATGCGCATCCCCATTTCCAGCGACACTCTCGTCAGGAGTAATGATATTGCCGTTTGTGTCGCGGCGGATAAGAAGATGCTTGTGCGCAGCTAAAGCTGCGGCATTGTAGGTCATGGCGAGTTCCTTATCGGTAAACAGCTTGTCAATGCTATAAACCGGACCTGTCTCCTTACGTAGGCCACGGGGTCTCTCGCTCGACCAAAAAGGTGTTGTATTAGAGCTGTCGAGAGCTCCTCGCTTAGGAGCGGGTGATCCTTCGTCATCTCCCGCGTTTCTCTTTCTCTTCTTATTCTCTGAGAAACCTGGTAGTTCCTCCATCTCTCTTCGAAGTCGGGTGTTTCGCTTTCCATGTGTTCCACCAGGACTTGCGGGGTTGGTAAGACTGAATTGATTAGGATGTAGGAGAAGGGCAGAACTGTCGGCGATATCTAGGGCTTCTTTCTCTTTGCCCAATCGGTACTTCTTCGAGGTAATCGCGTTGATGAGTCGATCTCGGAGCGTGTCGGACAAAGTCTTGTGTTCTCTCTTGGCTACTTCGATCTTGTATGCATGGATTTTCTCGTACTCGCGCAGCTTTCTCTCGTACTCCATCTAGAGGGGGTGCGAATTAGTGGATACTACAAATTTCTTGAATACTGACTTAGAAATACATACCTTTTGACAAGTCATCTCATAATCGCGATGTTCGACAAGATCCTCTACCTGATGAACCCATTCGGAAAAGGTAGGGCCTGCCATTTCAAGCAAGCTACGCTTGGGACTACCGTTACCACCATTTGTACCCTGCTGCGCATTCGCACTCTGCAGTATGTCTCTGTACTCGCGATCAATCGCATCTAGAGGTCGGTCTGCATAAGGATCGACTCGACCGACGAGGTTGACATCGATTTGGATCTTGTGAAGCTCGTCTCGGTAATGCTTATCCTTATCTCGGCTGAACTTGTCCGCTAGAATAGCTAGACGATCGGACAAGGCTTGTCGCTTCTTGTCGCGCTTCGACTGGGGAGGAGGTGATAGGCGAGTAGTTTTGTTAGAGGCGGTCGCCAAAGCTGACGACTGGGCAGAGTCGGCAGCGGCCATGTTAAATAGGTCAACAACGTAACTCCAATACAGGAATGCTTCGAATGTTGGGTAATAAGTTTCTCGAACAAAATAAAAAGACCAAGTATAGAATTCAAGGGGAGAAATGGCCTATAGGAAGTATGAAGGTATGTACAGTTTGTGGGAGTGTCTGAAAGTGTGGTATGAATGGAATTGAGGAGGGTAGTGGTAAAATCTTGGAAATTCGGCGTTTGCTTCGTTTCCTACTAAACATGTAGAAGTTAAAGTTAGAAATAGAGTTTAAAGGCGAAAAGGGTTTCGATTTAAGAAGATTCGAGTGACGAGACGCTAAGCCCAACAATTTACGAATCGCAAACGTATGGTAAGGCATTCAATGGGTGCGATGAAGTTGAAGAAAGTCGTAAGGTAAGAAGACGATGCGGAATAGGATTTGCAAAGCTGCGACTTTCACTTACACGCCTGTTGTGTGACCCTGCCAACCTGCGCCAACTGTCCAGCTAGTGCAATAAATTGGCACGTACCATACCTAACTCGTACCGGGCTGGGCAGATGACAGACCTTGCAGGGTAGATCGGCCCCCCGTTTTTTGTGTTCAAACCCCCACTTGCCGAAAAGGTTATCTTTTAGGTACGAAGTTACTTTCCCTTTCCCTCCTACCCCAACTACATACATACATATATGTACCCAATACGGCGTTTATTATAGGTCACCAGGTAGCATTCACCTCTATCCCGGCCATAACTACATGAGAAGCCAGAGTTTTATGTCACCTTCGATTTAGTTCTTCCTAATAATTAGTGACTACATGTATTCTGTCTAATCTAGCGTCATTATGGTGGTTATATCGTCGAATCCACATCCTCAAAACCCATGATAACACGCCATTTTTCAACTTCTTTGGGAGTCCCATCACCAGTTACCCAACCAGAGCTTTCGCGATACCGGACAGATTTGCTGGAGTTGACACAACGAGATCATCCCCGTTATGCTGTTCGAGGCTTGTAAACCGAGTCGAAGGTATGGTGACGAATTGGTGTTTATATTCGAGCAACTACAGCGGCATGTTACTATTTGACTCCTTAACAACCCTCTCAATAGAGATAGTATCAGTATACTGACGGTGCAACGGTGCATTAAGAGAAATCCACCCAGTGAGAGTACCATCAACGTTAAGAATATTGTCCGCCGTAGTAAGAGGCTACGTAATTTGAGTCTATAAAAGCGAGCCTCCTCCTCGCTAGACTTAGAGAGTGAAATATTAGGTGAAAGAGGCATTGTCATAGTAATAAGGATCTTGGCCAAACCCGAGCAACAATAGAGTGGTTAATTTTATACAGGACAATCCTCGACGAAGTAAAGCGTATATGATAGGTACTTATAATACTAGATTTGCAAGTTGAGGACACGCGATGGAAGGGATAGACACAACATATTGTCAAGGCGTATCCCTTCGGCTAACTAGTTGACAACTAGCCAAGGTCAAAATGTTCATACCAAAAGGATTATGGTTTAATAAACTTTAGTTTATAGTACAGTCATAGAAAATGTTCACGACGCCTTGTGCAAGTAATTCATAATTTGAATTTCAGGATCAAATGTGTTTTATTGTTGCCTCTACGGACTCCTAACCATCATGTGCAGCAGTAGCTTCACTACTAGGCACGCGGCTTCTTTAAACTAGCTCTGGAATTAGTAGACTTCACCTGATATTCATCCCTTTGAAAAAGGGAGCTAAACCAGGTATAGTAAGTATCTGATTCACAAGTCTTCAAGCCAAGAGAAATGCCGAAAGAGGTCAGTCAGGATCAATCACCACGTAATCTCTTAGAGAAACCGTAGTTAGCTAGGCATTCAGAGATGCATCAAGCAGATCCGCAGGAAGTTCCCAGCCGTGGTTGGCAGCAGCTCGCCTGTATGCTTCGACGGCCTCCCCAATACTGTAGTCTCTCTGTGTATAGGTTGTACCCTCTAGACGCGCTGGTTGAGGATCCACGCTAGATATAGCCATGCGTACCTGCAAGAGGACGCTCTCCATGCTGTTGGCTGGTGACCAGCCCGAGTTCGTTAAAAGCTCCATACACAGAGCCCCTCCCGCTGTGACATGACCGCCACCGCCTTGGATGAACGGGAGGAATCGAGGACGGATCACGCGCACGAATGGAGGGGACATTGGGAAGCCGCGTAGAAACCTTATCTCAAGGACGATGCTAGTCAAGCCGGCTTTCTTCATGTCCAGTGCAAGTGGGAGAGTTTGTTCGAAGGAGTGTAACTCGACGATCCACTGGAACATGTTACGGATCTCCTCGAAGTTGATATACCAACCTAGCAGATGAGGTGATGTAGTAGACTGAATCTTCTGCAGCTTTCTAATCTCCTGTCCGAGAGCTTTCTGAGAAATCTCAGTTGCGTAGGACGGGGGTGCGAGTTGCGGTAGGGTAGAGAGGTCAAGTGTTCCAGGGCGGAAATCGGTTTCGTATGTCTGAATAGCTTGACGAAGTGCTTTTTGGGGGTAGAGAAATTTGACATCTTCTTCATCTTCATCACTGCTGATAATTTCGGATTCCCCTAGTTCGTTTTTTCGCGACCCAACTGCGTCATCACGTCCATCTCCAGCAGAGGGGAAAGCATATTTCGGAACAAATAGCATTGAACCGTGGGTTCCCGTTGTGACCCAATCAGGATCTTGTACGAATTCCGGTACTCCGTCAGTGTTGACTACTTTGGGAGTCACGGTAGTGATGTTTTTGTCTGGTCCTGGTTTCGATTCCCCCATGGATTTGACAAAAAGATATTTGCACTGAGTCCAATGACATTCTTGTACCACGAAATATGGCTCGGCTGATACGAAGTCTTTGGGGGAATTGACAAGCTCGTTCAAGCTAATGGCAGCCTGTATCCTCAATGATGAATGAGGCCATATCTGGGCAGTATTCACCGTACCCTGATAGTTCGAGTACCCAACACTGTAATCGAAGGTCCTGGAGAAGTAAATTCCATTACCGTGAGCTCGACCGTGTAGAGTGCGGCTGAAATCCAAACCTTGGCGAATAATGCTATGCCAATTGTCAAGCCCGCTTCCATGCCATGCGAGCAGAGTTTTCTGTCGTTTTTTAATGGGCTCTAAAGCCTGGCGGAAAAGTCCCTCCTTTTCTGGAGAGCCTTGAGCGAATCTGAATTGGAGCCAGCCGTCGACGCCGTAAATCTTCTCGCGGCGTCGCGCATCAGTCTGTTCTTCGCTAACCTGAACGATGTACGAGCGGTTTGAAGATATAATCCACCTTAGTAGATTCACAGATGCTCTTGACATCTTGTTCCATTTTGCTAGCGCGAGTTGCTGGAGTTGGTTGCTCATCAAGTACGTCCTCATCTTTGCGACCGATGGCAAACTTGCGAGTATAATCATCATAGAGAATGCCTTTTGATATTCGTCTCTAAGGTCATCTAGATCGTCATCGTAGGTAACGATATAGCCAGGTATGCTCTTCTTACCCACCCATTCTCGTACAGTACTAACATCTACGTTGAACCATTCCGAGAAGGTGGGTATTGTATGCCGCGATACGACATTTAAGTGTAGAGAGTTGCTGATGTTTGACACAACACGAGCATGATGTAGTATGGTTTGCTCTGGGGGGAACGGGTTTGGGGATTTATTAAGGACAGTCGTTGAGACGACAATCCATTGGCCTTCTTCTAGATCAACCTCGTTGGGGTTGCTGACGATTTTGGCAGTAGAGTTGTCCCAGTCGAAATCGACTTCCAAAGGATCAACGAGTACTACAGCGTGTTTTTTCGTTACGTAGCGGTGCTTCTGGGAATCGACGTATAAGTTACTCTCGGGTGTCCTGGAATCAGGTTTCCGGATCTTCGGTACTTGTAAGCCTAACCCCGTAGGAAACTCTCGTATGCCGCCATCAGTCGACGAGGCACGAGTGTATAAACTGGCGTAGCAAAAACTGACCAACAGATCAACGACATTGGGTTGATTCACAATCTCATAGTCTATGCTTGGACCGAGTCCCAGACTCATGTACTGGTGAAGACACAGGGGCTCACTGCAGACGTATGGTCTTAGGGCCTCAAAATTGCTCTTCACCTTTCGATGACAGGCTGCGCAGTAGTCGGTGCATCTTACTAGATATAACAAAGCAAACTGCATAGCAATGAGCGGTAGAGAAAGCTCTCCATCGTCTGACAAGTGGTCGGCGGTAAGGAAAGACGGTAACTTTGTCTTATAGCTCTGTTTTTTATTGCTGGGCTCTCCTTGGTCAACCGCATGGCCCAACTCTTCACGACGGGGCGATTCTCCGGATCGATCAAACGATAACGACATTACTGAGTGAAACTTTTCTTTTGCTGCATCCCAGGAATATCCATTGCATTTTCTTAATTTCGCCAACGCTATGAATTCGTTATTTAGTAGATCATCGATTGACCTACTAATCCAAATGTCTGATAGCTCTGAGTCTTCCTGTGCTTCTTCACTAGTAGTCTCGGCCAGGTTTGATGAGAATGCTGCATTGGCTTGCGCTTGTGATGGCTTTTTCTTGGAACACCTTGTTAAGCGGAAGTTGATCTTACATTTTGTGAGTTCTTTCTTCATAATATCGTCGAAAGTGGTGTAATCTCTCTCATACTGAATAAGGAGAACGATATAGTCTGACGGTACAAGGTACCATGCTTCACGCGTCTCTTTGGAGAGACCCAGTTTTCTGATTCGGAGGGAAATTGAGATAATGTTGTCGAAACCTTCATCTCCAAAGCCGCTGGCTTTCCCTGTATGGAAACCTGCCTGATGGACAGACAGAAGATCTCGTCGAAGTCGGTTCAAAGTTAAAGGACTAATCGGTACCGTGGGCAAAGAATGGCGCTGGCGAGCGGGGATCGGATCAATATCAAATACGTCGTCATAATCGTCCTCAGCTTCTTCAAAGGAGATGTCTGCGTCGGTACTATCCATATCTTCCATTTCGGAGCCGGATCCTTCCGATCCTTCCGCATCAGTCATTACGATGTCATCATCTCTGGGCTCGTCGCTTTCTAGAACAGCTCGTAGCCGTTGCGAAAAATTTGAGAGCATAGTGTCAATTCGCATGCCCATCGTCTCGGAAATGGACTCATCCAGCACCCGTGCTACAGCTGGGGGTATGTCATTGTTGGTATAGATGAGAAAATAATTGTCGCTGGGGTAGCCTCGTATATCTAATCATATTGTTAGCTAACTGAAGTTAATAGAGCTATGGACTAGCCAACACTAATGGCGTGAAGAGACGATAATGACAGTACTAACCTTGTGGCTGGGCACGTATCTCTACCTGAGAAGGAAAGGGGAGATTGGTATGGCTGAACACGAAAGTGAGTTCATCCTCGGCATCTCCCTTGTCCAAATGTGTAATGTTGTTATGATTCTTCTCGGTTGCAGACTTCAAATCGGCTTGAAATCGAGACCGCCCTCTCGACGACGCCATGATGGCTTCTTCAGGATTATCAAGTCGAACAACTATAAGACTTGTCGACGTGTGATCGCACTAATACTCGTTGTTAGTTACTGCATACTATCAAGACATATGTTGTACATACGTATCGATAACCAGCGACAAACCAAGAAGGACTGGAGGGAGGATATACCTGGTAGTGTTTAAAAAAAACTTAAGGGGAATATCATCTCAAGGTGTATCAGCAGGCGGCACTAGAAAAGACATATATAATCTCATGAATCTAGTATGATGTCGGAGCCGCTTGTATTCTATAGGGCTGGTTCAGTTTTTTTGACGTTAATAAGATGTTGAAAGAATGTGTCTAGACTTACCTGTCTCGAAGTGAACGGAAACTAACACATACGACCTTGACAATGTACCGTATGTACTGTGTATTGGTGAAACGCGTCGATAGTGTGCGAGAAGAATAGATGTTATGGGGGAAAACAGAAACGCCGGGAAGATGCAGAACACTGCGATATCCTGTATTCTTATACTGAGTAGAAACCCGCCCACCTAACCGTGTCTAACAGTCAGATCTGAAGTGAATGAAAGCCTGAGTACTTCCACGGGGAGGTATCTCGGCGGTGAATTATGCAAACCTCAGGAATAATGAATAGAGGAGATAGAGGCGCGTCTGGTATTATGATGCTGCTCGAATTGTTGTAGTAGTAGCAACCGACGTGGTAGCCTATTGGTTTTCAAGGTTGCCTAAGTGTGAGCGTGTAACATGCATATGGTGGGTATGATGTTGGTTACGAGGCCGTGCATTCGGCGCATTTGGCAGTTGCCTTACGTACCTCAGCCTTATATGGATAGTTTATTAGGCAGATAGGGCAGTTTTCTAGGTACCTAACTGTCCATTACATGCATAACCTGGAATCGTGGAAGTTGCGGGTCGTCCTGTTGTCAGCAACACCAAAACTTAATATACATGTAGATAAGGCAACGGATAGGTATTTTACTTTTGGTGGAAGGTGCAAACACAAGGAAAAATATGCAAAAATTTGCAGATCAATCCCAAATTCCAATTGGCGGCATCCTTCGTCCTTCGTAACATGTAAGCAAGGTTTCTCATTTACTTGAATTTGACTATTTATACGGGGTCATGCCAAAATATATTTATTGTTAATTGTTCCGATGAACAAAGTGTCATTGTATTAAGTAGAGAGTGGCTTATAAAGAAATAGAGTCTTTTTGTTAGAAAGGATGGACAATGCTAGTAGAAGGAATTATCTGTGTATTTGAGCCCCTTATAGGTACGAGACAGTTGGTAATACTTAGAATGTATGAGTTTGATCTGAGTATGAGTCGTTCGACATTCTATAATTGCCCTTAGTTTATTGTCGAGACCAAGATGCGGCTGTTGCAAGGTAGTAAATATGTCCCAACCCAGCAGTACGGGCTAGGTGGATCTAGGCGGCAATCTAAGGTTGCCTTGTGGGGGGGTTGTTTCATGATTGAAGATGAGTACATGTAGCCCTAATATGTACCCCACGTCGTCAGCTATGTACATGTATGTACCTTAGCTGCTTAGGTGCCCGCATCTATCGATAAGCGGCAAATTACATAATCACAGGTTAAGTACATGGCAAAGTACCTCATTACACACATACCAGTTGACAGTAATAACAACATTGAAGCTCGTATCCATATAGCTCTGCCAGCCAAAAAGACTATCCCATTTAGCTATATATAGGCCTCAATTAAATACTCAAATTGTGCTCCTTTCAAACTGAGAGAATCCTACTGCTCTGATATTATGTCTTGGGACTCCAAGTCCGTCACTAGGCGCCGTCAGAACAGTGCCATCAGCTCTAGGACATTGCCGCACCATACACGACAACAGTCGAAACAACCACCACAACCCAAGTCCCAACATGTTACCGACCCATTCCTTCAGAGTTTCCTTTCTCCGTCGTTCGACCCTGCCGAATACCTTAATGCGTCGCTTCCACCACTCCAATCCTCGACAACCTCTTCCCTGAGTCGAACGACCGAGAGCGCGGTTCCTTTGGCGGAACTATCTACCCAGGCTCAAACACAACTCTCCCAATTGAATGCCCACACGACGAGATTAACAAACACTTTGACGCAACTCACGGATGATATACTACGGAGTGGGAGTCGGCTGGCGTATGAGGTGGAACTCCTGCGAGGCGAGACGCTGAGTCTATCAGAGACACTGTCAGATGGTTTACATGAAGAAATATCCAAGTTTATTCCGAATGGCATGCAAGGCCAACCAGATTTCAAGGCAAATGGCACGAGTCAAACCACTCATAGAGGCACATCTGAGACCGTACCTCCCAAAGACCTAGAATCTATTCCACAGAATGGCAACAGCCAGGATCCACAATACATAAGTCAACTACAGACCCTCACACTAGTGCGTTCGCGGCTAGATACTGTGGTTAAGACTTTTGGCGAAGCTATGGAATTTGTATTTCCGCCTTCCGAGCTTTCAGTCAGCTCATCATTCCTATCGGTTTCAGCGCCCGAGCCTGGAAAAGAAGCGCATAGTACAGAAGAGAAAGGGCAACAGGTTCTCAAACAGCTTAGAGAAGAAATATCCGGGTTGCTCACGAAAAGCAGCGACCCAGTTGAGGGTATCGAAAAGGCAGCACATCGTATAGAAGAGCTAAAAGAGTTGACGAAAGTATGGAAAGGAACGGCTGAGGAGAAAGGAAGAACAAAATTTATCGATAGCCTAGCTAAGATGGTAGAGGATAGACACAAGGAATTGCTGCGGGAAGTGGAACAGAACGGACGCCGCGATGGAAAAGCAGATGTGGACAATAGTTCCAGAAAAGCAGCGGCCAGCTCTGACGGAGGCGGGACCGAGAGCAAACCTCTCTATGGTATAATGAGTCAGTTACAGAGGCTTCGTGCTGGCCTATAATGATTCAAAAGCTCAACACATCATCAGCCACGCCTCTTTTTGACGACACACGCATATGCTGTACGAATGACTACACCCTCGTGATAGACATCCCAGCTGTGAGCATGAGCGGGTGTTTCCGTCTAGGTTCGATTAAGCGCATGTGTGCTGTCCATTTCACATCTCATTATCTTTACTTCCACTGAGCTACCAACAATTCGGGTGAATTGCTGTGTACTACTGCACAAGAATTGTAACATGCTTTTGCCTCATACTCCACGTAGGTAGACAGCTGTTATCTTCCAAATCCATATATGGATCACTATTGCTGAGTGTTGTTTTCGAGCCGCCGAGATTATTGTTGAGCACAACGGTGCTCTCGCCTACACATCTGCGTACAATGGAGCCAATCATCGCCCTTGTTCATGCTACATTAGGCGGAGCACAGTTGTGTTTTAATAAGGCATCTCAAATAAAGTAACTAGGTCATAAAATTTGACAGCAGCGCAAGCGTGTAGCAACCATGGAGTCTTCACTTCATCTAGTTGCCACCAACACGATTGTGTTGAACCTACGTGTATTATCATTGTGTCGAGCTCTCATTTTGACATGACATCTTACTTGGTCAATAGGATGGAAAACCATTGTGACTCCGCCGAAATAATGACTGAGATATCACTCCTATATAATAGAATGGCGGTGAGCATTGAGAAGGGACTTGACTAGTGAACATCGAACCTTGTGACCTGAATCATCTAAGCAGCCTAAAACTACTCAATGTCGATGAGATCTGACCTTTCACTTACTGCGTCTGACAGTGGCAAGTGAGTAAGACATGACCTATTTGGAAGAGCTAAACTCTTATGAAAAATAGTATTTAAATGTACTGGATACTAACGAAGATTATACAGAAGATCTAAAACACCGTATCCATCATACACCCTAGAAACATATCTACGAAGCCCACCAACGTCCACGACTGAGCGACTGGTAGCCAACGAGACGTCAAAATCTCCAGCAGACAGTGTGAAGAAGACCAAAGCTGAGCTTGAAACTTGGAGCTCCAATTTTGATAAAGCAGCGGATTCTAGAAGATAACAGCGAATATGAAGGAGGCAATTGTTGGGAGAGGGGGGTATAACTGACTACTAGTCAGAGGCACTTGATATGGGGAGATATTAGATGTCCTCCATTCAATGTTCTTGTATTATACCGAAAATTGCAGGTGGGGGTGCCATGCATGTACCTAAGATTTGGTACTTGTAGGGTGCCCCACCGTCATTGGAGGGGCCATTCAACTTACATCTTCAAAATAGAAAAATAAAAATTGGCCTGACAAACACATTCCATTCCTGAATCTCATTTAACACTGAGTGACTTTTCTATCAAACCCCTTGATCTTCTTATATCAAAGCTCCATCGGTCTAGAACTGCCACGATGAAGATTCTAGATGCTCAGGATGCTGTGTTGACTAATGTCGAAGTCTACACATTTTTGAGCAACCAAGCGAAGCAGTATCATGACCAGAAGCGCAAGGGTCCTGTTAACCTCGAGACAGTGCGCAAAGAGGTAAGATGAATATAAGGGATGCGCATATGGCATACGCGCAAATCGTGCTGATAATTTGAATATAGGTGCTGCAATACTTCGAATCACCACCGGCTCCTCTGAGTCAAAAGCCATTACCCTTTGACACTACGGCAATTCCTGAGCTGATCAAGAGGCTACGTGATTATGACATCTCCAAAGGAGAATGCATCATGATCTTAAACATTCGTCCCTCTAATATCCCAGTTCTTAATACTGTCATTGAGGATATGGAAGTCCGGTTCAATGGTGACCAGCAGCAAGAAATTCTTGACATTATTGCCGAAGTTCTTGGACAATTTCCCCAAGAACCGGAAGGAGACGCCGTTATGGAAACCACTGAAGATGGACAACCATGAAAGCGGAGTCTTTGATATTGTGAGATTTGGCCTCTTGGTATTATATATATTTGAAAGGGCCGTCTCTTCTGTATCGTTATAATTATCCGCGAGACCGGCGGTGGAAACGCCACGCGAAAGCCTTCGTATCACCACAGGTATTCTTGGGAAATCGAGCAAAGCTGGAAGAATGTCATCACCCTCTGGCCTTACGACGCTACACATCCACCTTCGCTCTGGCCCCCGCCAGAAGTCGCTGTCTTGACCGCGGTATTACAGATCTCCTCAAAAGCCAGCTTCAGAAGTTCACCTGTAACAGCCGAACACTCGACGTACTTATCCACGCACATCTCCTGCGACACATTGTACCCTTCTTGAGGGTATATAATCCCATTAGGATCAGTCTCGGATCTCAAATCTCTTTTGAGGCCAACGACTATAACCGGGATGCGATCACTAGCCAGGAAATTCTTGCGAACCTCCTTGATCCACTAGCAAAGCAAGATTAGAGATTGGGATTGTTGGGATGCAGTGGGTGGCGCTCACGACTCTTTGCATGTTAATGAGACTTAGTCTTTGACTAATATCATAACATATTAAGACCAAATCTGGCTCGAGCAGTCGCCAGTCTTCAGGACATGATGTATCATAGAATTCAAGACGATACGCTCGCCTTCGGTTTCGTATCTCGAAAATGAAGGGCTGGTCTATATCTCGTAATAGAGTGATTGAAGCGTGACCACCGAGACCACTGCTGCCTCTACTGATTCGTCTACACTTTTCATCAGTAAGGTGGCTTTAGGTATGGTAAATTTCTACGTACGATAAAAATGTAGTTTTCCCAACTTTCTCATCCCCGAGAAGAAGGACCTTAATTGCCACCTCATCCATCAACGGAAGAAGTATTTACTGGTTAATTTAGGCGGAGTTGAACTTAACTGAATTACCAGAGTGGTGGGATGCAAATGAGGAGGATATCGCCTGTACATGTATTTATTACGCTACCTAGTATGTACCTATAAGTTGGGGGTACACTTATAGCGGGATTAGCAGCTTTTGTTATCGATAAGCCACCATTAAACTCATTATACTGACATTCAACTTTTACTCATCAATATTAGCCCCCAAGTACACAAATTCTCAATATAAACCCTCGGGTAGGAGGAGTGAATGAGACCTCCTATAAACACATGTTATAGCCTGCGGCTTTGGGGATCGCTAGGGTTCATTCTTACTACCTCCCCTCGGGAGGCTCGACGTGGATTTTCTACAGGACTTGCTGCGTTCAGAGCCAAGATGGATAGCAAGAAGTCGATATATGAGAAGTGGACGAAAAGTGCGCTTATAAATCGCATACAAGCTCTAGAGGCCGAACTCCTTCGTCCTAGCGGCCACACTCAGGAGATAGCTCGCGGACTTACCAAACGTATAGCACCTGAAGAGGCAGAAGCGCCTACTACTCCCGATGATGTTGCTAGCCCACCGAAGAAAAAGAAAGCAGAGCGCAAGATTGACCCTTCGAAGTACTCGACACGTCTGGTTGCGTTCAAGCTGGCATACCTGGGCAAGCGATATGGAGGCTTCGAGTTTGCAGCACATGCTACCCTACCATCCATTGAGGAGGAATTATGGAAGGCATTCGTGAAGGTGTGCCTTATTTTCCCCGAGAATCCTGATGAGGTTAACTGGGACGCATGGGAGTACTCTAAATGTGGACGTACAGATAGGGGTGTGAGCGCGTTTGGCCAGGTCATCGTTGTGCGAGTAAGGAGTAATAGGCCATTGCCTAAGCCTGAGAAGGAACAGCAGATTCAAGAGAGTGAGGGAGATGACGAAGGAAAGGAAATGGGTCAAGATGCTGCATCTGAGACGGGATCAGCAGAAGAAAAGGAGTTCAACGATTTCACGGACGAGCTGCCATACTGCAGAATGTTGAACAAGCTTTTACCCCCTGACATCAGGATGCTCGCTTGGTGTCCGACAACCCCTCCAGGGTTCTCTGCAAGACACGATTGTCGAGAGAGACAGTACCGATACTTCTTCACACAGCCAGCATTCGCACCACTACCTCAAAGCCTCGAGAATCCAGACACCACCAAGACTACAAGAGTCAAAGGTGGCTGGCTGGATATTGAAGCTATGCGTGTCGCCGCCAAGAAGTTCGAAGGTACCCACGACTTCCGTAACTTCTGTAAAGTAGACCCGAGCAAGCTTAACATCAACTTCGAGAGGAAGATATATGAAAGCGACATAGTGGAGGTCAAGAACGCCGAGACTGCTCTGCCGTTCTTAAATCGAGATGAATTTAGACCTACCTCTACCTCAGACATCGCCTCGGACATTAGCCCAGGAGAGAGATTACCCAAGGTATACTACTTTCACGTCCGAGGAACCGCGTTCTTATGGCATCAGATCCGCTGCATGGTGGCGATCATCTTCATGGTAGGACAGGGACTAGAAGACCCATCTGTGATCGACAAACTTCTAGACATCGAGGCCGAGCCGAGAAGACCAAACTACCAGCTCGCGGACGAGATGCCATTGGTATTGTGGGATTGCATCTTGCCTAGGGATGATAATCCAGAGAATGCTCTCAATTGGGTGTATGTTGGCGAGGAGAACCCATTCAACCAGCACGGAATGACGGGCCTTGTGAATGGCTTGTGGGAATCCTGGCGAGAACGAAAGATGGATGAACTCCTTGCTAGTCAACTCCTAAATATCGTGATCTCCCAAGCCGATATTAGCCTCCGCAAAGACACAAAGGCAGCAAAGTACATTCCAGCCACGACCAGAACGTTTGAAGGTGGTAACAAGGAGCGCTTAGTTGGAAAATATCAACCGCTACTGAAGAGAGCAAGGCTCCCTTTGCCGGAGGAAGTCTTCGACCGAGAAGCGAGAAGGAAGGGCTATGCGGATGCGACAGATATGAGAGAGGCGTTTATAAAGAAGAAGGCGGAGGCTGCAGCAAGAGAAGGCGTGCTACCAGAGGAGATACTAGAATTAGAAGAGGAGGTTGAATAAGTGAGAAATAAAAAAAAAAAGCATGCAGGTCATATTGTAGATAATTAGACTACAAATAGCCTTGGGGTATCATATTCCACGAATAAACTCCATGCTATCGCCAATCCATCCAGACCTGAATTCTCATGGTTCTATTATATTCCCGTTTAATCCACACATGAACGATAAAAACTCCTAGAGCTTGCCATCCGCCGTAGGACCTCCATCATATTCGTACAAACACTCCCTCACGCCCCTCCAGACCTTTTCGAGTATCCTTGGGCGGGGTAAGAGCTTAGGGAAGACGACCACAACATGCTCTTCGCCCTCCACAATCACAACAAGAACATGTCGGACCTCGAAGCCTCGGAATACCTCGTTGATGAAGACGTCCTGGATCTTATCAGTGGGAATAAAGCGCGTCTTTAGGGAGCCGAAGATCGTGCTGCTGCTCGAGCTCGTCTGGATCCCCAACCCACGCAAGACTAGAAGTCGCTCCTCGGCGCCGATACGTAGGGATAGGACGTATAGCATAAAGACGGAGGATGGGATTAGGACCCATGGAGGAAGCGAGGCTGTGAGAGAGCTGCAGAGGAGCCCGATGCGCGAGTGAAGGAGGGTTTGTAAAACCTGCTGGATGTAGGCGAACGAGAGGAATGAACAACTGGCATCGGTGCTGCTATTACCACTAGCCCCAGCTAAATAAGCACCAGTCGAGTCTATAGTAGCGCTATCTAGTGGTGTATGCGACGGGGACGTCAGCGTTGTTGAATTGACAGGAGTAGCTGTTGAAGCATACGGGCTTTGGGCCCAAGCTGAGTATAATAGTAATAAGACGCCGAGAGCGAGCACGAGGCGCAGGAGGTAGATGGCAGTGAGGGCGATGCGTAGCGGCAACGTTAAAGGTGGGAGCGTCGACACAATGAATTCGGCCGTAGTAGGAGAGGGACGCCGTGTCCGCAGATAGGGCGCTGCCGTTAACATGGTTGCTGCTTAAAAGCTTGATAGAAGTGGATGGCCGGTAATGGCATGTGAAGCAGTGAATATCGCTATGAACAATCCTGTTTACAAAAGATCAATTAGGTTCAGAAAAGTTCATGATCGCTTCTGTATGTGTCCGGAATGATGCTCACGGGAAGGGAAAAGAGGACCATATTCACATAACTATGGAAGACCCATGGTGTGTTCTTGAATTACTTGTCGAGTTTGAATATGTATCTTGAAGCCCGTCGTAAGTTCGATACTGGTACATAGCAGGGATCGGAGGTTGAAGATACCGACTACAGCTTACCCGTAGTTTAGCCGGCGGGGGGTTATAAATGAATTTGACGCACAGTTTACTCAGACTGTAGTGGTCATTTGGTTGAAGGCGCTTAAAATTCTCCTTCCACTAATCCCAATTCCATAAGAACCCCCGAGGCGCGCCCACTGCAAATGCCGCGGTGATCACCTATCCGCTTGGGTAACCAGTGTTGATTAGGTGGTCCTAGGAAATGGAGAGTAACCTTCAGGGAGGTTTCACTCTGCAGAGTCTCTCCACCGTCGCATGGTGTGGTGGATTACGTTGACTTGGGGACTTGGGCTAGTGGGAAGAGATGGAGATTGTCGACTCCAATTTTTGTTTTTAATTTTTATTCTAACACTATTAGTAAATTCAAATGCTTCTTATCATTGGAATATTGTGTAGTACGATTTTTAAGGATGTAAAAGACGTTCCACGAGCACATTCGAACACGCGGTCTTGAGTGTCTAGTCATCTTGAGATTGACGATAGTGGAGTTATAACGCGTCCACTCCACCCCCCTTTTTCCACCAAGTACCTATGTGCCCCTAACTTTTAATATCACATTCTTTATTTAATTGCGGTTAATGGGGAATAATCGCCATTGAAATAAACGACAGAAATCATGAAGCACCATAAAACTCCTAATTGACTAGGCATAAGGACTGAGGTATTATACTATGTATGATAACAAAGATTCAAAAACAAATCTGGGACTGGCCTTATCACCATCCTTCTCAACCATCACTCAAAGTAGCAAGCAAGAAAGTAAGAAGTGAAGAACAAAGATGCCGTGAGGCAGCACCATTCTTGTCGTTAGACTTTTCTCTTCTGGGAACTTATTTGTTTTTCGTTGCCCTTTCTTTTTCCCGGCCTCCCCCTCTCCTCCCCTTAGTCCAGAAGTCCAGAAGTCATCATCATCACGCAGTTACCTATAGTATACTGCTGCTGCCTCGTTCTGTACATAACCAAGCCCCGACAATATCCTCCGTCTCACCACGAGGGAATTACAGGGTTACAGGGTTTTCAAAGGTACTAGGTAGGTAAATGTCCTTCACGTTTTTTCCATTTTCGGTGTCATTCCAAAGTTGCCCTACTCGTCTTATTTCTCTGTCCGTCCCTCCCCCAAAAATGTCATAAGGTCGTCATTTAAAGAGTCCAGCATGCTTGCGCATGTGGAGGTAACAGTGGGTATAGATGAATCTTTCCCGGTATAGAAGAAGTATACAAAGTCATGCAGAAGCGAAAAAAAAGTGGTGTGTTGCTCGGTAAAGAAAAAAAATAAGGGGGGTATTGGTAAGATAAGGTAAGGTAAGGTATCATGTCGTCAATTCTTTCCCCGTGACTGCCATTAGGTTGGTGCTGTAGGTCAAAATGTTTGCGATTTCCAAAGCCATGGATAGTGGTGGTAAGGTAAGTAAGTGGGAATAATATTGCATGCATGCGCAAAATGGCGGGCGTAAAAAAGGGGGCTCCAAGGAAGAAGTGGTATCAAATGTGAAGATGGTAAAGGAAGATGACGAGAAGAAGGCATAAAAAACGCCGGCGCCATGCAAAGGGATGCTGAGATGCAAGAATCCAAAATATGCGTCGTATATAATCGGAATGCAACAAGGCAAATTGGAAAAAAAAAGGAGGGATGTGTCGAAGGAAAATAGCCGCACAGAAGGTAGATTTAGATCATCTCACTGGCATGAAGTCCGCTACCAAACTCCCGCTCCTGATACGCGGCGCGGACCTCACGCGGGTGGCGCTCGATGGGGGCAGGTTGCTGGTTCACGGGAGAGGTGAAGCCGTTGTTGTGCATGCTAACTGGGGGCGGTACGCTCTCATAGGGAATGTTGGCAGTCTCAGGCGACTTGGTCCGGCTACCGAGGATGGAGTTTGTCCGGCCACGGCTAGCAGAGCGCATCCTCTCGGTAACGCGGCCGATTCGTCCGGCAAGACTGTTATCAGTGAAGCTAGTGCCCCGGCTGTGGCCTCGAACGGGGGACACGACGGGGGGGCTTTGAGTTGGCATGGGAGGTTGCTCGGGGATGGTTAGCGGTGGTGGAGCCGGCGGTGCGTTTTGCTCCTCTTCGTCCATGACGATCTCAATGGTTCCAGAGCCCGAACCTCGGGGACCGGTGTAGATGGTACCAGGAAGGGGGGCTGGAGGGGGAGGAGGAGGGGTAGCGAGATGTTGGAGTTCCTTCAGAACCGGTGGAGGCGGAGGCGGCGGTGGAATCTGGTCATCTCGAGAAGTTCTCCTCGAGTGTCTACCAGCTCCAATTGTCTCTTGGATACCGGGCAAGCCTGCGGTAGCATCAGCGCTCATCTTCCTCGCCGTAATGGATCCTCTGCGGGGAGGCTGGTTGGAAGCCTGCATTCCCTGATGGTGACCAGAGTAAGCAACATGGGGCGGGTGTTCCTCTGGAATAGGCGCAGACATGCACCGTGGGATGTTGGGCCTCGCAGGAGGGGAGTACACAGTTGAAGGGAGGAGAGTCAAGGGTGGCGCGGACTCCTCTTTAGCTGGCGACCTGTTAGGCGACTTAGTTGGGGAGTTCTGGTTAGTCATGGGCCTGTCAGGCGAAGGCTGGCCGGACGATCCTGACGATGACTTGTAAGCGGCCGGGATGGGTGGGACGCCAAGCTTGTTGTTCTCAAATTGAAGGCGCATAGCCTTAGGAGTCGCCGGCAGACCGATCATTGGGACGGTGCCGCTGCGGGAGTGGGAACTCCTGTGAGGGTCTGCGGTGTGGCTTCGAGTGGGAATGTCCTTAGGAGGCACGAACGTCGTCTGAGGCAGTTCAAAGGCACTTGGCGGGCGAGCCACGATCGGGGACAAGTCATCCGGATGAGGAATCGGAGGTGCTGACGGACGACGAGCAAGGGACTTGCGGCGTTCCTCTAGTTCACGAGCCGCTGCCTCCTTCTTCAGTTGTCGCTCAGCCGAGATTAACTTGAGATCTCCAGCTCGTGGAGCACTTGTCTGCAGCTGTTGTAGCTGTAATTGTTGCCTAGGCACCGGGGGAGCTACTGGGACAGGTTCTTGTTCTTGCTCAGCCGGGGTCTTATTCCTCTTGCGGCTTTGTGAGCGATCCCGAGTTCGAGAAACAGCAGGAGAGGAAGGATCCTTCTGGTTGCCGCTGCGGTTGTGACGGTTCCTGAATTGTTCCTGTGCTGCGACAGCAGCTCGGTAGTCTTCCTCATCGTCCGATACGTAAAACTTCATGGGAGCTGACATGGGCAATGGGGACGAAGGAGATCTCATGAGGGATCCATCACCACGGTTCTTGCTTCTCCCACGGGGCTCCAGGGTCAGTGCCGGCGGTCGTCGTTCAAGACTTCTCTGGCGACCAGTACGGCTTGAGGCACGGCTGGACATACGAGTGCCCTTGGGCGAAATTCGTCGGACCTGGCTAGACTTTCGAACAGTTACTGGTTCTCCAGAGTCGAAATCTTCTTGTCCCGTTTCGGATTGTCTCGGCGTGCTCAGGTTGATAAGGTCTTCAGGAGACATAGGCACAGGAGAAGTGGGAGACCGCTTAGCCGGCTTAGGGGTCCAGTTTCGAGAAACACCCCTACCTCTGTCCTCCGAGCTCTCTCGTGCGTTTCCTCGGCCATTGCGGCTACTTTCACGGCTTCGGCCATGTCTTTCCTCCTGGCGATGACGGCTGTTCTCGCGACTGCGTTGCTTTTTTGAATAGTGCGAAGCAGTGTCTAAGCTGTGGATGTATTCATTCAAACCTCGGCCTCCATGACCTGTCTGGTTTGTTCGGTAGCTTCGTCCTGCACTAGAGTTCGATGTAACAGAGCTGGCAATCGAACCTGGTCCACGACGACGGCTTGGCCAATGGAAACGAGTAGATGAGGCCACCGATTGCTCAGGAGATGTTATGTCACCGTTCATCGCAGTCTCAATGGAGTGGATCTTCAATTCCATTCCTTCAGGCTTACGCTCCCGTGCACCATTTCGACTAGAACGACCTTGTTGCATTAAAGCAGCAAGTGACTGTGGTGATGGCGAAGGCGGAGGAGGATCCCTACGACGGTGGTTATCCTTCATCATCATTGGGCTGGCAGTGGAAGCCCTTGGTACAGACATTCCAACATTGTACTGTTCGTCAGTAGAGATCTTGCGAGAGTGATGGACACCCATTTCCGGAACCTGGTCATTTGGAGGCGTTGGGAGATCCCCGTTCTTCATGAGATCACGAGGAATAGCATCACTTGGGATCTCCCCTATCGAAGGTAGACGTTGACGTCCAAATCCACCGGGGGTAGTAGGCTTAGCGGTGGCGGGGGTGTTGTACGCACTTCGCTGCGAGGGGCGAAGGAACGCAGTGCTAGGGTCGTGTCCACCGGGGGACACAGCAGACTCGGCTATCGGAGTAACACCTGCAGCAATAGGAGTCTGACCTCCGTCACCACCCGTAGCAAAGAATTTCGATTTCTTCCCTGGGTTATCAAATGAAGTGATGAGTTTGAGTGCCGAAGTCTTTGCAATGCTACGCTGAGGACCGCGATTCAAGCCAGGAGGAGAAAGGGGTGGACTCAGAATCTCCGGAATGCTTGGGTTCATTGACTGGAAAGTTAGTTGAGAAGCAGATGGTGATGTCCAAGGCTCCGTGGACTCTACACCAGTGCAAGCGAAGCTGTCAGGAAATGTTAGCATTGTTTTATGGGTCTCAAGGTCATATTTAAACATACCATCGAATCGCTAGTTGTTGTTGGCCATGTTGAACAGCGAACTCTCCCCACTTCTTGATGATTTGCGCTTGTCGCTCCCAAACACCAGGGAAGAAGAGGCACAGTAGAATAAGGGCTTCCATGTACTTCTTGTGTGAAACGTAAATCTCGATGGCGTCATTGTGATCACCCATGCCAATCATGATTGTTGCAGCCGCATGCACATCACCGCTCTCTAGAAGACGTTGCACATACGCGCGGCCGAGCTTGTGCTGAGAAGCTTGACCACCAATTCCACTTAGAGCCAGCAACATCCAATCGGACGAAGTCATATTTTCTGATGTGGCCGTCATGAAATCAGCATCAATGTCACCTAGCCACTTAGCGAGGAGAATACGATTCGGAGAACTTATAGGATGTCGTGACATCTCATCGCGAATAAGATCTTCGATCTCCCTGTTCCACCCGAAGATAACGCTAAGCATCTGCCGGCGAAGGTCATCATTAGTAAGACGGGTTTGGTCAGCTAAAGCAACATGCTTATATGGGATATCATGAAGGCGGCTCCTCGTAAACTTGAACAAGTCATGAACTTTCGACTCCTCAGGACTAGGCAGGACTTCATTCCTTAGTCGCGAAGGCCGACGATGAGAACGCGTAGACGATGTTATGGAAGCGGAGCTAATGCTGCTAATCGAATAAGCGTCCTTGTCGCCATATGGCGGCATAGCTGAAGACCTAAGGGAAGACCCAGCAGAGATGTAAGTATTCTCGGTCATCCCACGTGACATGACCGAAGCTGGATATCTACCACGAGTACCAGAACCTCGAGATGATTTGGAAATGGTCGAATGGCTCCTTGAAGATACGGGACTCGCCGCCATGTATCTATCCTGTTCGATTGGGTCAGCAGTGGAGTCTGCCCCGCGAGCAAGCCTCGCGAATGGTGAGAGGTGGTCATCATCGCTCTCGGAAACTTCAGGGTTGATAGGGATCGACGAGTCTGATTCGGAAGTTCCGATGATAACGACGCCCTGCTCAGGCTGCTCCTCTATGGACACTGGCGGAGACGGTGGCAAAAGATTAGCAGGATGCTGAACGTTAGCAACCATCATGGATGGCGTGTTCAGATCGAACTGTTGGACAGTGTTGTTGGCACCAAGGGTGAACAATGTGGCACCCGGCCCGTACACGGCCAGGCCACGGACATGTTCTAGCGTTGGTATGCTGTCATTAGTGACATGTTTTGTGCGAACATCCCATGAGAGGGTCTCCCTATAACGAATGATATCATCAGCACTATACCACTTAACCGCGCGCGTAGTTGTGCTCAATGCACAGCACAGTGGGCCTTACCCTTCAGAGTACTGAATAATGCGACCGTTCTTCGACCAACCCATCCAGTTGGGTCCATTCTGATAATTCTCCGTACGTTTTAAGATTCTCACTACCTTGGCGGGATCGTCGCTGTTGAACGACTTGGCCACACTCCAAACCCTGAGATCGCCGTCATTGGTCTGCACAGCCAGCATGTCCGACTTCTGCCGGGATGACGAGGCGTGCCATGCCAGGTTTACAATTGGAGACGGTGCTCTCGATGTGCTCAGATTGTGTAAAATTGTGAATCGTGGCTGAAGAGTGGCTATCAGGAGGGAGCCATTTTGATACCTTCATGCGCATTAGTCAAGGGGCGTTCAAAGAGTTACACAAGGCTAAGTAGGATGAGTGGAGGCGGAAAACATACCCAATGGCAAAGGTCCTACAATCAGCCGCAGGTGCCAGAGCTGTTACAGGTATCTGATCAATAGTCCGTGCAGATATGTGCTCGGACGTGGTTGGTTCGAAGAGAATAACATTTCCTTGCGTATTGCCTGGAGTTATGATATTAGCCAGGGTTCACGATAGCTTCATTGGAGAGGGGAGAGATCATACCGAATGCGACATTTCCGTTCCGCATCCAAGCTGCGCACGTAAGAGTTTCATACGAAGCAAACCGTGCAACTTCATCACCCGTCATTAAGTCCCAAACAATTGCGGTCATTTCCGCATCGTAACTAACCACCAATCGGCCTGCTCCAATCTCGCTTTGCGTGTCCACGGCTAACAAATGTATTTCCGCCGAATGGCGTGAGAACCGCCTCTCGATCGTTAAGCTGTCATGGTGCGCAACGACTACCGAGTTACCCTCTGTTCAGGATGTAAGCATACAGAACCAACAACAAAGCTTTGCACTTATACTCACGCCCATATAACAGCATAGAAGCTGTTGCTGCTGTTGGCTCAAAGTATCTGACGAGCGTAGTCGGTGATGTAAAGTCTCTCGGTGGTTCGGCAACTACCTTTCCCTTTCTCGAAGAGCGCCCGGCAGAACTCGTGGAGGCATTGCGATGCCTGGGCATCGTCTGGTAGCTCGAGGACGACATTGTAGTGTTAATCACCTACCAGCGTGTTAATATCACGGTGGTATTCGCTTTGGTATTAAGCGAATCGGGGAATAGGGCTCTTGTAGACTCGAAAGCCTGTGCGCAAAATAAAAATAAAAATCCCGAAATTAGGGGACAACTCACCTCGACTTGCGTTGTATATCCGCGAGATAAAACTCTCCCAGTGTCCAAGCAAGCGGGGGCGCTACACAATTCGGCCCCCGAACATCACACGCAACACCTAAACCTGCCCGTTCCCGGATGAGTCGTTTCTTTCCACGTTCCGCGTGCCAGAGCTATGGTGTCGTTTCCACGAGAACTAGATGCGCAATTAGCTCGAGGGGCGGTGGTCGAGTTCCACGATAGCACTCTGCTATGTTGCGCCGGCTCGGAAGGGTACTTTATGCTTCCTGTTCTCTTTGTAGACCCTAGGAAGAGAAAAGAAAGGTTTGTAGAGGTTAGAAGGTTTAGAGGAGGAAGATCAGGTGGAGAGAGAGAATCGGGTATGTAGCACAGAGGCGTGTTAATCCGATTATTTCCTCGTGGAAGCGTGTTACAGTAGCGGCAGTGTCACTATATTTGAATCAGAATGGCTTGGAGAAGGCCTGTCTTCTGCATATGATCCTGGACCGTGTATACATGAGAGGGAACAACCGACGTTGAATAAGATGCGAGGAAGTAAAAAGAAGACGGCACGCTCGGTCGAGCTTGGGGGGTGTGCGAGAGCAAATAAGACGTGTATCGCTGTCAAGAGGTCCAGCGCCTAAAGAGGAGTTGTTCTGAGCTCTCAATGGCCCAGATCGCATATACTACGTAGTAAAGAACCGAGCGGCCATATCAAGAGCGGATACGGGTCCGGCTAAGCCCAGGTTTACATACATTGGCAGCATCTCGCAGGGGTCTCTGGATCAGCCATCGCCTGCCGAATGGACAGGGTACAGTTCAGGGTAGCAAAGGTGATCGAATTGTCCTCAATACAGTAGTGCGATGGATCATGCAAAGACAGGGGACCGGAAGGGTATTTGGTACATGGGTTATGTAGGTACATTGGTATAATTAGCGTCAAACCCGTCTACTCTGCCTCTAGTTGATGCATTGAGGCTCGTCTAGCTTCGCCACTTTGCGTAGACGGCCAGAAATAGGCATATACGGATATTTCAAGGTGAGCAACAAATAAGTCGTACGAATTCCGCGGCGTTTGACAATGTGTTTTAGCAGCAGGCCATGGAGGCTTTGTCGAGCCCCGTGGTGATGGTCATACATTACAAAAATCTGTCTATCTCGGATTCGGGGTCCCAAGTTTCTCCAAAGGAACGTCGGGGGCGGGTTTGAAGTTTAAGGCGCAGCTAAGCACCTAAATCAAGGCTGTCAGAACTTGAAAGTACCTCTTGGTGAGTGGACATCGTTGCATAGTATAACTCTGTAAAAGTGGCTACTGGCGTTCTGTTGGACAGCGCTGTTTCGAAGGTGAATGGTTCATAAGTTTGATGATGGTGCTAGCCTAGAGACATAGCGTACCTAGGATAGGTATGTAGATAGGAGATTCATTTGGCTATTTTTCTCAGCACTGAGGAGAATGGCAACTATGACATGTGGTTGGGTAAAAAGTAATCCGTAAGTGGGTTAGCATTGGACGAGTGAGAATGGATGTTGACGAACGTCGTTCCTCGCAGTAGCGCCGACTGTGGTGAAATGGCAAATACGAGCTAGGATTGGTCCGTTGCTGGCAAGGGGTGGTCAACCCGGGCGGGATGATTGGCTATAATGCATTTTACTAAGGCTCGGCGCGGCGGTAAAAGAGAGTGACGAGGAACTTCGTTGGTAGATGAATGCAAGGGTCGCTGACTGAAGAGTCGACACAACAGCCTTCTTTTTTAGTTATTCCCCTGGAAGAGATAATAAAGCTGGTAACCTAACCTTCTGAAGTAATGTGAGACAACAGAGTTTTAGAAGGCAAGCATGCAGGGCATGGTAAGCATTGCATTCTGTAAATTACTGCATGCGTACTCTCTTGATACTTTACTTACCGTAGGTATTATTATCTCGACTCTTCTCCATTTCTCTCTCCACTTTCTCGTTCTCCATCGGACATTTGCCATCTCTCAAGGGGTTAATAGGTACCGTAAGGACTCGACCTGACCATAAAGCCATCGTCTAGGACCCCACCATTGAAAGATCATCCCATGCACAGCGCACATGGACGTCGTGCCTCTCGCTTCCTCACCGATGGGTACCAGCATCCTAACCACGTTACTCACTTTATAGTGCGCGCTTCTTTCCCTTTCTTGCGCGCCCAACCTTGAACTAAGGAGACAGGGAGCACGGCGTATAATGCCGTGCTGCCGATCCTAGTCCCTAACTGACGAGTTGCGCCTGTCGTTGAAATAGGAATGGGCACGAGGTGAGATGTTGTTCAAGAGCGTAGTGGTAGATATGGAAAGTTGAGGCTGGTAGCAGCTAGAACACGAGCTCGATTAGGAAAGATAGCCAGATCCAACCATGCATATTGCCTCGTCGCGATACTAGAATAGGTATGTATAAGCATGATCTCAGACATGCTTCAAGCAATGCGGATGGCATACATAGTACATGTGTTGGTGGAGTTATGATATAAAGATACATTAGGTCTCCAAACCTCCAGCTCATCGCATGTAACCAATACTGTACAGTTTCCGATGAGACATCAACCGTCCATTCCCACCACCTAACCAACTCTAGATCTCCATCGACCTAGTTGCCTAGGTTCTCAGCCGACACTCACTGATGGAAGCCTGGGGTTTTTGTACTACATGTTCGAGGCTCGCACGAACTTTTTTCGATACTATATGTGAAATGCCTCACAATTAGTGACGATCGTATTCTAGAGTTCCCTGTACAACCTAGCACCTAGGGTCTATTCGGAGGTTGCAAGGTGTCGCGCATTTAGGAACTTTTTTTTAAAGAAAAAAAAAAAAAAAAGGTCGACCCCGCAGGCCGTAAGGAGAGCGGCCTACATGGTATTGTGTCTATCATACAGATTAATCTTGGAATGCAACTTTGACTTGACTTCAAATAGTAGCCTCATTTCGAAAAAGTTGGCCGATTACGCATTCTCCTCATTACTATCCAGTCCCTTGCATAATTGTCATACCCCAAGATACGATGTAAGCCAGGGGCAACCTAGGTACATATCGAATGTTCTCCCCCCTTTCCCCTCAAAATCTCTTCATCGTGAGTTAGGATGCCATTGACCCTCCACATCAATCTTTCAATGGAGTAACCCAGCGGTTTGAAGCGAAATGATGAATACCACGCTAGCTTATTGCAAGGCTGCGAAGCTATCTCAGGCTGAGACTTTGCAAGCTTTGCGACCTCTAACATGACAAGTATAAGCTACTTCAATTCATTTAACATCTTTGCCTGACCTATTATGTACCAGAATACGTCTCAACTTAACTGTTGGTTGTTAGTTGATAACGCCATGGTTATGATCAGCACAAGGTTGAAATCAATTAATATGTACGACATATAATTGGCGGATCTAGCATGATAGTCATGGGGATAAGCCACCGTCCAAGCAAAAGCGGGAAGGGAAAGGGACGGGAATCTTGCTTCGGCTACGTTCCGTTCCAGCTACTTTGACAGTCTACTATACACTACACGGGTTCTCCACATAGTTGTAAATTAATGAGCTACGGGGTCTACATATGTCGCGATCAAGAGCATAAATATCTCAAGCTTCGTTGATGGTTAAACCCCATGTCAGCAGAGTACGTACGACCTTAGCTCACCGGACGAGGTATGTAGTATCTTTTAAAAGCACTGACCTCTCCTAAAACATCATATCCCATCCCATCCCCTGAAATTTGATAAGATGGTGCAATAAACTGAGGTAAGCTTGCTTAGTAGTTCATGCGGGGGAGCTCCGAAAGCCCGCCACTATTATCAAATCACACATCTTATCTCAAGACATCTTGTCACTAAAAAAGGATCGCTATACCAAGTTGCACTCTCCGCGTTTACTCCGACTATACCTCTCTCATCCTATATAGTGTAGGAGGCTGAGTCTGGTGACCTGGTGTTGATCATATGAAGTTGAGCTTTATCCTACAATAGGCTGCGGTCTGATAGAGCTCATCATTAGCGTGGGATAATCAACGTAACACCGTTGACGATCCTAGAACCTAAGACAGATCAAGTAAAACGAAGCTATTGACATCTGAAGGTATCGTACCGTATCCAGCTTGGTGTGGGGTACATATTTGCCATCCACTGGAACCTTTCCAGAATTCCCAATTGATATCAACAGCTATTTCAGATTGGTCTTCAAACTGTTCCGTAGGCCACTCATTCGGGCCATCTTCTTTCTATATCCACATAATCCTACACCTTCGGGAAGTAGTAAAGCGTTTAGAGAGAGAGTCATCGAATCAATAGTCTACCGGCGGTCAATAACCAAGCAAGGCGGATTCGGCCACCAACAAATAATAGTCGGTCAATGAAGAATATCTGCGTGATTGGTGTATCCTTACTTTCACATGGTCATCCCTCATCCCCCCACATAGACTTTACTGGCCCAACTTTTAATTGAAGATTCATCCCACAGAATGGCGCTGTCTCGTCTCCTGGTAATTATAGAATTTCTCAACAATGTAATACGCGATAACCCCCCTCCCCCCCGGATCGGACTATGCGCTTCCGACTCGCAATGCTAACCAACTACCTGGTTTTGCTCGCGTATGTGCTTGCAGAATCCACTTTAGGGCAACTATCGATCAGGCATTCACCGACAGACGCACATACAAACCGTGATGTGCTCAGATTGCGTTGTGTGTGTCTGCCCCACCGTCAAGCAATCACTTCTTGGTGATATGGGACGCGATACCACGGTAAGGTAAGTTAGGGTAAGGGCTTTACCTCTTCCCCCTGTCGCCCATCGCTTATCACCCACGCTTGGTTAAGAGAGGCGATCCATTCCGGATGTTAGTGTGCGGCGTGTGTGTGTGTGTGCGTGCTCTATGCTTGCCCATGTCCAACTATCCGTCACCGGCAGTCCCGTCTGCAAAGATCATCACAAACCGGTCAAAGTCACAAAACTGTAAAGCTTCAATAAAGTTGTTGGAAATGAATATGTAAGCAAGCCCAGACGGCGCTATCCCTAAATAGTGAACTCCGGGTGGCTGGAATCGGCCTCTTTGCATCCGGTGAGTGCCAACAGATAGTAGCCACAGATCGTAGCCCGTGTCGGCGACACCTATTGATCAAGCCTACCTTAGGTAGGTACCTATGTACGTAGGTAATTAATAGCTATACCATTCTTTTTTTAATTCTTTCGATAGGATAGGAATTCACAGATTCAGGCACAAACAAAATAGATATTTTTAGTGATTTAGTCATTTGGTTTCAATTCTCCTAATTGAACTACTCCATTATCCCCATTACGAGGTCTTGTACTCCATTCATGTATCCTCCTCTCACCAAACATAGACATCCATCATCGTGCAGATTCCTTCGCAGAAGCGGAACCAATAAGCTGCCGATCCGGAAAATCTCGTGCGACGTGCCCTGATTTGCAATCCTGTCCAATCGTGCAGCACCGCCCAACAGCCCGGACCATCCGCTGTGACTCGGTCTGCAATGCCGCGTCGTCACTGGTCCGTCACCCCAACTAATCGCAATGCTCTTCTGGGTAATCCTGCTCTAACCTGCTTCACCGCCGAAAAAAAAAATTCCCCAAATGCTAATGCCAACCAATCTGCATGCATACTGGGAAAAAAGGCCCGCTACTAGAAAAAAAAAAGTTCACAACCCTGCTCGGAAAAGCCTCTGGGTGTGTGGAATGCTTCCCCCTCCTACTAACAGACACATCGACGATTTGGATATCTTCCAATCGTGGTGTCGTCTACTGGTCTCGCACCAAAGTGGCTGAGACGCGTTTGCATCTCGTAACCAACGTGATTTGGGGGTGTCCCAGCGGCGTCGTCGATTCTCTAATCTAAACCAGATGAAAGGGCAAGTGTGGCGTGTGTAACCGGACGCCGGATTACTAGGTATACATATGTAGTAACCTGCGAACCGTGGTGCTGTGTGCAACAATCTATGGTATCTCCTATCGCTGTAGGGAAAACCCAACTAACCAACCAACCAACCAACCAACAGCCATCCGTGTGGCGCGGGACGAAAAGCCTCATTCGCAGCTCCGGGCTGTCGATGGGTGGTGGCGTGCAGTGACTCATCGGGGGGGGTATCGTATTGGGGGGGTATCAAAAGGTGACATTATCATCGTAAAAATCTTCGTAAGTCGTAGTGTCTCGTAGTTATAAAAATTCCAAAATCTAGTAGTAGCGGCGGTCAGCTTTCTCTGTCTAGTACATGCACGCGCTCCAATAGCGCCTAACCCGGGGCTAGAGTGGCATGGAGCTTACCATTATCGCTTGCATCGCTTCCCAATCACGGCCGTGGCCACTCATTCTCCTGCCTCGGCGATGGCGTCCAGGTGCGCCGCTTTCGTCTTCGGGCTGCTCTTCTTGCTGCTCCCCGACGAACTCCGGCGCTGCTTCTTCATTTGCTGCCGTCGCCGCTCCTTCTCGCTGAGCAGGAACTTGATGGCTTCGCGTTGCATGGCCATTTGCTCGCGTTGCATCTGCAGTAGGTCCGCCTCGTTTACTGCGGCCACGGGCGAAGTCGGAGTTGTGCTACCCGCGCTAGAGACGCTGTGCGCGTCGTCCGAGTCGTCGAATGGGAATAGGTCGTCGTCGGACAGGTAAGAAGTAGCTCGCTGTTCGTGCGAGTCGGTGAGGGAGGAACGTTGTGGCCACGAGGGGAACGCGCACGATGCTGTGTATGCCGTGTTGTAGTTGTGAGAGAGGTAGCTGCTGGTGGGGATCTCCATCGGTTGAGCTGCTGAGCTCATGGAGCTGTAGGAGCCGTATGGGCTGTACATTTCGAAAGCTTGTTGTGTGATATGCCTTCGTTTAGAAAGGGTGCTCGTGAATGTTCGTATAGTATAAGTGCGTCACCCAAGCTGTTGAGGGTGTAAGTCGCGTATCAGTCAGTGTGTATGGTGAGTAATATCGCGTTGTAGTAGATCAAGAAGTTGAAGTTCAGAGCTAGAGCTGGAGCTAGGATGATGACGATGATGATGGATTATGTATTACTGCTCTAAGGCTATTGATAGTTATCTGGGGTATCAAGCAAGGGAAACGGAGGCATGGGACGGGAGCGCATGGGACGGCCATGAGAACAAATATATACCGGAAAGGGAGGTGTGTGTGTGTGTGTGCGTGCGCCGTGGTGGACATGAATCATCGCCGCACGGAGGCAGCAGCTAGGACCTTGCTTCTGACAGTTACATGCCCTATTTTCCAGTTTCCCCGTTAATCGCTTCCCCCACGTTGCAAATAATCCCAGCAGACCGCCTGTCATGGATGCGGGTGAAAAGGGGGGTGTGGCTCCCCGGGAAGGGCAAGGAATACGGTGTCAACACCAAGTCAGCCTAGACCGCCTTAACAGGAGTCAGCTTTTGAAACCCCCCATTTACGCTATTCTAGGCGATTATGTACATTTCCATTCCCCGAGTCTTGTCCCTACCAATCATGAACGGCCAAAAAATGTAACGGGAAGACACCGCCATTAGAACCATTAGAATGCGTTTCCCAACTACGGACGTACCCAAGGTTGACACAAGCACGAAATCTGTATGTACAACATGTACAGCATTTGCTGGCAGCGCGTTGTTGGGCTTCGTGGGCTTCTTCGCCTTCTTCCATTCTTCCCCGGCAGCTTCGTTTGCAGTCCCCACAGGCTTGAATAGGGAAGAATGGCAAGAATGTGCAAGAATCAGTAACCAGACCGCGGGATTGCCATGCAGGCCCCATTGAACAAGGTCTTTGGATCCGTGGAAACAATGACGATCAGGGTTTAGCAAGTCCCACATTGATATGTCTTATCCGACTGCCGCGGTCGGGTCTATCTCCCGCTTCCCAAGCACCCATACTACAAAGTTACCAAGTTACCAAGTTACCGAGCATCCTAGGCTGGTTACGTAGGTCCGCATCCAGGTTACAAGGTCTGTGTTTTATTACCGTATTTATTCGGACCCAGGTTACAGTAAGCCCGTTAGCCCGTAACCTCCCGTTCACGGTTCTGGAAAGCTGGGGACGACCAGGATTGCAGATAACCGGGAGGTTAATTGCGTGTTGCGTAGCAATAGCAGCTCTGGCACTCTGGTTGATTACTGGAAAGTAAAGTAATCTACTACATACAATACACAGAAATCCCAATACAGCAGGATGTCAAATCCCTTGGATTCCGACAGATACGACAATCCACGAGATGGTAACGAAACGGCCAGATGCCGAAAGTCGCAGATTCATTCCTCTTGACGGCTATCTGGAGCGTAAATCCTACTTGCCGAGCCACCGTTTGGATTTCCTTTCGTGGGCAGAATCCGTCACCTAATAGTTTCTTACTATTCTCGTTACCACATGACACACCCTAATATTGTGACGAAGGAGGCGTGTGCCTTGGTTGGTCCTCGGGCAGCCATTCACCTTGGGCAGCGAGTTAAAATGGGGGACGTTCCCATGTCAGTTTCGCTACTTACCTACCTAGCTTGCATTTGATTACTTTCATTTAGAAACCTCCAAATATTCAATAATAGCCAATGTCTATTCCCCTTATTGTTTTTTTTTCTTCTTTTACTTGTTTCCCCCTTTTGTGCCGTCCGAGCGTTGCGGGAGGCGGGTAAGGGGGAAAGCAACGAGTTCCTCGGGATTCGAAAAAGAAATTCATTTGATTTGATTGTTTGAACTGATGGAATGATGGATGGGTGAAAGGCAATAGTTTGCTGTTGCGTTACTTTTTGGGCTTGCTTTCACACTACAACCATGATTTTTGATGACTATGACGACTGCGCTGGTCGTATAGATCATTTCATTCCTCGCAACTGGTTTCCTTTGCGCCACGAGTAGGCGTCAGCAGGTTTCGGCGGGCTGGGCAATGAGCGTTGACTTGTCTAACAATTACTTGGTCCAACGGACACCAAAGGTGAGTTGGCTGACCGCAACATTTCGTTGTGTTGGCCAATACCGGCATTTCTCCTTGACCGCCTGCCATTAAAACGCTGGCTCGTATAGGTGGAATTTCGCGTCCAACCGTTACCCCCCTGGACCGCTGGGCTGCTAGGTACTTAGATTACATATTTTCGGCGTTTGATTTTCTGCCTAATAATATGTGCGTAAGAAATCCCAAATCCCATATCCCATATTCCCAAAGGCAAGATCCCGTAATCAAATGGCCCATGGGGTCTCCGTTTACGATCCTGACTCAGACGCAACACAACGTCGGATTTGACACCGCCCGTAGGATGCTTCAATAATATGGAATGTGTGCACAAGTGTGTATTGTGTGAGTATCATTCATCCTATATCCGTAGCAAAAGGGATTCCGAATAATCTCATACTAGTGTCGCTTACTCTTACTATGTTCCTTTCAATGTACAACCCAATGTAATTCCGGGTTTTGATTGCGATATTTGTGCTTACAAACCTCGCGAATTGTCTTATTTGTTATGTATCAATTCGCGATCATGTTGCTGAGCTTCCCTTTTCCACGATCATTTCCGGTTCTCGTTGTGGTTGTCGGTGTTGAGTTGAGCACGCAATTGTGTCTACCGTTACCTAAATTTCATCAACCTCCCGTCAAGGGTAAGTCTACGGTCGGGACTGTGCCTCGATAGGCAGTCAACATGCGCAGATGTGTAGGCAGTGTCGTACACATACGCGCACATACGCGCAAGCACAGGATAGAGCAGCTGTGTAGACGTAATGGATGCGTGTTACCGGTTCGACTTGAGGGTTTTCCCTACCGAAATCCAGGTAACAAGCCCTGCAAGCACAGATAAAGCCGATAGGGTTGCAGCGATAATGTTCTAGAAAGAAGTTCTAAAAGATTCGGGTCCACGTTGACCGCCTCGTACTGTATTGCCTGCCGGTACCCATTAAGGAAATTTCTGGAGTTTCTATCATCTTTGTTCGCTCCAAGATCCCGGGCGGACCAGTAAGGGAAGATTAAACAATTGGACCTTGTCCACTTAGGGAACCCCAGATTTTAACGGGTTTTCCGAAATTTTCTCGACAAGACGGCGTTAAGCACCCCACGACCGAAGTTATCCGTATCAGGTCTAGTTAATCATTAATTGGTTAATACTACCTTACTACCTGTAGTATCCGAATATGTATACTATGTATTAGGGCTATATTAAAGTCTGGAAGTTTGTCCAAAAGCCCAGACGGAGATTCGTAGATCTTCGCCCGATTTAGGATTCCCATATGACTCGCAAGTCGCAACCGTTTCGCGTCGAATCTACGCGACGGCGCAAAGACTAGATCCGTCGTGGGAATGCTTGCCGATAATTTGACCGAGGATAACAAATAGGATTTGCGGCAAAGCGCCTCCTGGTTTCCGAGACCTATAGTAAAGCTCTTCGGCTCGCTACTCATTAGTCGCGCCGCGAAATAACCGAAGCTATTGGTGATTTCATTCATTATTGGCGACCAAGACAAGCCATTCACTACGCTACAATGATATGTGTCATGAACACAAAGCTAGACACGAGGCAAAGTCAGGAAAGTCAGGAAATTGTCGGAGGCCATCCACAACTCGAATCCCGCATGCACCCGATCCTTCGTCACGAGAAGCTGCGCAGCCCGCCTGCGCACTGCCATCAGGCACCAGGATTCACGAGGAAGATTCATATGTTCGCCTTATGTAACGCAAATCATGAGGCACAGATGAGACTTTGGCTGCGGCGTGGCGATCAACTTACAAATGACAACGTATCCAGATTGAGTGATTATGGCTGAAACTTGTAATAACTTGTAAGATCATGGTATATTCGGATAGCTCTAAACGGCAAACATGTGAACTTGATTTTCCGTGCGTCCGGGTATATCGATATATCAATTTTTAACGAATGAACTCGCTTCTATTACCCATTGCGATGAAGCCGGAAGGTATCTTTATTGACTTTGGAACTCCTGGTACTTTCTATCTCGGGCAAACGCAAAGAAGAGTATCCAACTACATGTAGCAAAGTATTTCAAAAGGATCAACACATCAAATATCTTTTTGTAGAAGCTGATTAGGGCTCTACTGCCAAGTTTCATGGTTGATAAGCCCTACGCGCAAATAATTCCCTTGCTTCGCATCTTAAAACGTTGTCTCATATCTCGAAGGATCGTATCTTCGCTATCCTTGTCCCAGTTCGGTAGGTGCTGACTCGCAGGCTTTCATACATATTCCTTCGAAACCCTAAATAGAGTTATTATTACTACATTGCCACGATTTTAGCAACTGGAGAAACCCCCCACAAGGTCGACGGGATGATGGGGGATGGGGGGTAAGCATTGAAGTCCCCCGTTCCGTCTGTTACTCACCCCACGCCGGAGTTACTGGCGCGTAACCCCCATGGTCATCTTAGTCAGTTTAAGATTATCTCACATAAGAGGGAGGTAACAGATATAGAAGTCCGGATGCCCGTATCATGATACCGAAGTCTCCGGGAACTTATGATCGAGATGTTTCTCGAACCAAAAGATCATTATCATGTTAAAAGGTACCTATGCATGTCGGACACCTCGGATTCTTGTCGAGATGAAGCATCTCCGGCAGTGTCGAATACTTGTGATTTGTATGGAAATATCGAGAAGCAGTGGAACGACGACGTCATCATAATTTCAATTTACATACGATTATTATCTTACGAGACACAAAAATATAGAATATAGGATTTATATTGTGAAAATTACCGGGGAGAAAAAATTATTTGCATCATAAGCCATCTACAGACCCGATGCAGCTCTCGTTAATATTCGCGGAGTAAGTAACAACTTTCGCTTCTTTATATAAAGCCGCCATGGCAACATGGTACTTCTCCATATCAATATATGTAATAATGTTAGCTCTCCCCGGATTTGTTTCAATAAGTCCCGAAGATGAAATGAAATTTATGGGACTTTTTCTCCAACACTAGATTGGGATTACGATACTTGCACTTATTACTCTGGGGTAAATGGAGTCTTGAAGTTCCTAAGTTGGAGTCGTAGGCGGGTACAAATCGAAATTGGAATATTATCAACTCCGGATCGACTCCGAAACTCATTTAGCAAACAATGATACGGAAACCATCAATCGGTAGGCTATATTTGCCGTAGAACGGCGTTTGACAGACAGATAATATCACCCCAAATCACCTTGTATTCGGTGCATACCCGGCATTACCTTTCGCATTTTGATCGTACACCAGATATTCAAGTTTAGGCTACGAGCAAGTGTCGATCAAGTCGCCAATCTGAACGCGATCTTCCACCCCGGGCTCTGTTCTTCACACCCTCGTCTGTCAGCGATCTACGCCAAGCATTAACGTAAACTAAGCGCGCCGAATCACGCCCTATCCCTTACTTATTAGAAGTGACAGTATTCCGTATTGACGGATTGGTCTTCATTGAACAGGTCTAGAATTCGCGACGATACATCGTAAGGGCAAGTCGCACAAGATACATTCCAGAATGGGCGATGGTGTGTATTTGAGGGTAAAGTAGGAGACGGTGCAACACCATCGTCGCTCTAGAATTCCATCACCGCGGAAATCGTTCACTTGTGAGTCTCGAAGCGAGGGCTCTTCGTTTGGGATTTCCAAGATCAGATGTGCTTCTGTGTGCGCTGCAACTCGGAGGAAAACCGCAAAGTCACCGTTGCAATCTTGCAACCCCCACAGCGCCCCGTTCAACGGCGTTGAAGCCCAATGTCATTAGAGAAGGGCCTCGACAGGGGGGCATTTGTGTTCGCTGTTCGTACATACTTAACCCCCTTGTTCCCCTGTTCCACGACGCACGGCCGCTGTCGCTGTTGTCGTGGGCGCATCGTAGACTTGCTTGACAGGTCCGTCGTAGGTTTAAGTGCATGCCTATATATCTACTTCATACCTAGGGCGAAAAGCTCCAGCTTTGAATGGCTAACCATCTAATTGCTCGCAAAGTGGCTGGCTGGCCTGCGTCGGATGGCGCTTCTGCTGCAGCTGGGCTTACTGGTATTATATCATCTCTCACGATTTACACCTGCATTCGGAACAAACGTGGCAGGCCGTCTGCAGCCACGATGGCTTCGAACGCCCGCGCTGATTTGCGCGAACGCAAGAAGCGGTTCGTAGTAGCAGTCGGCGCTATGCGAATGAATCACACTCTTCGGAACATGCTCGCTCGCTTGTCTCGCGCTCCGTGATGGTTAAGTACCTACCTAGGTGATGGGTACATATGTAGCTCCATGTAAGTAGCCATTAACGCCATTGACCAATTGGCGTCGCTACCTACCTGATAACGAGCAAATCGCGACCGGACCGAGTCCGGAGCAACCTCGAACGATTATCGATATCGATAGATATTGTGATAGATTAGAGGTGATCGAGTAATGGCAACACATTGCGCCGCTATCACATCTCGGAAGCTGGTGACAAGGCGTGCTCGTTCCAACGTTATGCTTATATTCTTACTATGTATAAACTCGGGGCCGACAACCGCGAGTAATGGGTTGGGATGGTGATCCCACTAGCTAGATAATCTTACCTACCTACGTAGATGGCTTCTTAACTCCGAGGTGTGATGTGATGTGATGAGTTTTGTTATCGCCGGCACATGACTGTTAGAACCACCCACACCCCATCGCGGACCGCTGAGCCGCGGAGAGTTTCTTGTGTGACTCCACTTGACGCCGAGCGTCTTTCCATATATGGCAACTAGGTGGACTAGTCAGCAACATTATTACAGCTTGTTATAGATATATTTATCTAGGATTGGCCGATTAGGGAAATCCCTAAAGGACTGCCGAGATTGTTAAGCTTAGATTGCGTGATGACGAGTTAAACTTAAGGGGAACGTTACGCGCTTAGATTTCAGAGCTTAAGAACATGTATTATAGCTTCCTCTATGCACATGCTGTCGGACAGCACGATATAGGAAGCTGGGTTTGAGCTTGGCCTCAGCCTTATGTCCTTTTGCGACCAATCAATAATGTCAGCTTCCATATTTCAGCCTTTAAGATGATGATATAACTCGACATATAAGTTGCGAACAGGCGAGTCGTGTATCTAGTTACGTCCATGACCAAAATCGTATATCTCAAAGTCATCACGCTATAGTACCTTACTTCTAAAGTTTTCAAATAGGCGATAATCCAATTTTCGAACCCTAACGTGAAAGGAAACTTGTGGTATATACTCCCTGAGCTAAACCATCCCCTGTTAAATATACCCAGGGGTTATCCCACCTGATCTTAAAGCTCGAGGTAACCGTACAGACTGATCCACCGCATATACCCAGTGAGATATCACATGGCTAGTATCTAATCTCAATTTCTGCATAATTGGTATAGTGCAGTGTTTAAGGAGTGGATAAACGGTACTACTTGAGTTGAATGTTGACGCGTGTAATCCTCAACCTGCTAATTGGGGTATTCACAATGAAATAATCGTGAAGAATTATTTTAGGCCTTTAGCAGACAACCAGCAGAAAGGATCAGATGCCCTGTACCAAACCACTGGTAACAAGTCAAGGGGACATTCCTTCTGGGCTGTGCGTGGCTCCAGGGATTGTCGCGTGCCTGTACCTAGTTTATCCTAATTGGACCCCTATCACGATAAGTTCTTCAACCGTATTTTTCAAGTTCCGAATGAGAATGGCAATGGAAATCTAGTTGCAGGCATAGTATGAATGACTAATGCCCTTGCCGCGAGCTTGCTATGTCAATAATCCACCGGCGATACAGGAGCAGATGTGTTAATAGTCGAAGGAAACGCCTCCTATTTTGTTCGATTTCCTGGCGCTTTCTGAACTACGTAATATGGTAGTGTTCTTAGAATCGGCGGTTTGCTATCTCTTTCGACTCGCTTGCATGAAATATGATATAAGAGCATGACTTTGAGCATATATCGATACGGTAGGGATTCCATGGTTCTGCCACCACTAGATACGCCAAACGTGAATCCAGCCTCAGGGGTAAGGGGAGAGGAATATGTATATTTATACGTTTGCCTAATATCACTACGTATATTATTATATTTCCTCTACATGGCAACTATAGCTTCCATGAACAGGGATCCAGGCCAAGTTAATTGTAAAGAGCCAGTGTTCTTAAAAATATAGACAATTGCTTAGAACATGAGTATTCCGTTCAGGGAGAGATCAGAGCAGGAAGCAAGACACCGATTGGTTATGATTGACCAGCACAACATGTGTAAAAGAGCTTCGTGGGTCGAGTAGGTGATGAAATACTTTTGTGGCTCGGGGTTCCTGGCCCGTCATTTTCTCTTCGTCAAGTAACAGCTGACCATCTTGACTTGAAACATCATTCAGGTCTCGCTATTCTTCACTTCCAAGCTCTCATATTTCTCTATGCAAAGAAAGTTTATTGAACATCCGACCCGATTCTTACAACCTGGATTCCAGCTCCCCGAAGCCACAGCGAATGTACGTTTTAATACAAAAAGTGTTGCGACAACCTGTTAAACATGCGTCCTATCGTCTAACCCGGGGCCCCCCTCACGCGCATTCTTAAGCACACTCAATAACCCATGGCAATTCAGTACCTATCCTATCATGCCTCCTGCTCCTTATGACAGCCATAAAACTCCGAATTCATAGTATTCGCCGTATATCTCTACAAGCAGCACTGGTCTTCCGTATCAATATGCTCGTAAAATCACTAACCCCCTAATCTTCCTTCGGGGGCGGGGAGACAGGAGTGTTTGACAAGAACCCATGAAAATATCGCTATTTCCCATCACTGCTCCCTCCTTGGTTCGGCGTAGTAGATGGCTTGCGGGTTGACGAGTAGTAATACTGCCCATCCTGATTCTGTTCCTGGCCCTGGCCCTGAGAGCCCTGGTAGCCTTGGCCCAGGAGATGGACAGGTGGGGCGTAGTAAGACTCATCACGGGGCCATGGTGTAAGAAAAGCGCCGTCTCTAGACGCCTTAGCTGCGTCCGCTGCCGTCCAGACATAGGGGTAGGATGAAGAGTTGGACGTGGAAGATGGCTGGCTGGACTGTGTCCGGGTCTGCGGGTACTGAACGGGGGTCGACACGGCGGCGGTGAGCCGTGGACGGGATTGCTTCTTCGTGGCGTGAGGCATTGTGGCTGTTGGAGACTTTTTTTTTCTATTTTGCTTTTTGGTCTGCTCTAGTTCCAAGCCGCTGATATGGAGGCTCGGGGGAGGGAACGTAGGTAGAGGGGAGATGGCAACCGAGTGAACTGCTGGAGTATCCCGAGGATTTTTATGTTGTAGATTGATTCTATCCAGAAATTTGGGATGTGAGGATTTCGAAAAGCTTTTATGCTCGTCGCTACTGGGAAAAAGGGAGGGAAGTGCATGGGATGTACGTCCAATACTCCAGATAGAGTTAACCTCTCTACGCAGGCAAGCACACGGCGGGGAGACACATGGTCCCTCCCGCCATGCTGTGGGATATGATTCACGGGAAGAAGACCCGGTAGGTTGGTTCCGCTCTACAGTACCCACGTCATGGACACGTTATAGAGGACTTGGTTACCTTTCCACGTCTGAAGTGACGTTCCATATATTTACTGAACTTACCAATAAATTAAACTGGTCTCAATAGACGTCTTCTTGTGGCTGGACAAAGTACTGGATCTTACTGGATCTTGCAGTAGACGTGCAGAGCCGTACTCCATCTCCTGAGTCAAGCGTACAGCTTAGGCGTCAGACGAGTCTCGCATAATAACTGACAGCACGAGTCCCGATACGGTCGACCTTGAACGAGGCCCGTGGGAGGGAGCCAAATTTAGAAAAGGGGGGGTGGTGAGGGACATAGGAGAGAGACAGGCACACGTAATTATTGAGTCGAGGTCTATGAACCGTATGACTGGATATCTCATCCGGAAGTGAGGTGGAAGGCTGACGACGGGCATCAAATGTCACACCAAAGAGAGACTTACAGATCCGGGGGTTCGGTCGTGACCAATCACGTAGGCTATGGAAAATTGCGGCTGCCCAGTTACCGAAGTTCAAGACACTTGCCGTGAACCGCTAGATTCAAGTAACCGGACGAATGCGTCCTGTCGGACGAGAAGGGATGTGGAGCCAAATACGTGAGGTCTATTTGATCGATCCTTGTTCGTTATCGAATTCGAATATTCTTGGTGTCATCACGCAGGAGATATTGCTTCATTACTTGAAATTCATCGGATTCCAGCGTCAAGTATCAGGGTACCCTAACCTCGTAGCTAAGCCAATAAGTTATCGGCTTCCGAAACATATCTGAACCGCATTGCCATTTGTCAATCCTCCTCTATGCGCCCTGAGGCAGCTTCTCGGGGCCAAACAGGACCAATGGATCTTGCACAAGGTAACCACGGAGGGTTGATACTTTGCAGTTCATCGAGACTGTTTTACGCGGCTTCCTTGCTCGTGTCTTTATCCTCCTTGGATTCCTTGACCTCTTCCTTGGCCTCCTCCTCGCCTTCCAATGCTGGCATGTCGTCATCATCAGAATCATCCTCATCATCCTCACCGGTTGGCATGTCAGCACCTCCGAGCTTGGAGAAGTCGATTCCGCTAAAGTCGCCACCTAATATTCATGTGTTAGCCTCGTTTCCTAAACATTGACCTCAAAATTTTTGTAATTGTAGCACTAGGTTGTGAGACGTGGTTACGTACCCATGCCTGGCATGCCTCCTGTTGAAATGAGTTAGTCATGTATTTCCCAAAGCTAGGAATTTCTTCACAGGGGGGCTTCTAGATGAAACTAGAGGTGCTGGGGAAGCTGCCTAAGGGCTAAGAATTCACATACCCATACCACCGAATTGCGAGAAGTCATCCTCAGGAGCCTCGTTCTGCTCGTCTTCGTCGACCCACTTGTCGAAGTCGGTCTTCACGAACTGGACCTTCTTGGAGTCTTTAAGAAGTCGCGGCCAGTATTCCTCGTTGAGCTCTTTCTTGCGCAGCTTCAGCTCGACATTGCGGGCGGTATGGTGGACCTTGCTCTCCGCGGGGTCGATCTCGGCGTAGAAGGTGAGATCTAAGTGGTAGGTCTTCTTGAGAGTGTCGGAGTGGCCGGTGAAGGTTAGGCCCGTAGGCTGGAGGTCAAGCTTCAGGTTCGACTTGGGAATATCGGGAACCGAAATAGTGAGGTAGATGAAGTTCTTCTCGGGGTCGGTGCTGGAAGAGCGCTGAGCCCATAGAACTATAGACGAACTTGTTAGCTTGGCTGTGCTTTAGAAGCTACTGATAGAATATCGATCACTGTATAGAAGCTAGGTATCCAGCTTTTTTTTCTGCCACTAGCTGAATACAGGGGTGCTAATTCACATAGAGGTAGTTGACGTAAACTTACCCTCGGGAGTAACTTGCGACATGTTGACGGTGATGTTGTATGAAGTCTGTTAATTTGCAAGAGTGGTAGATGACGTTGATTAAAGTGCGGAGCTACAAATTCAGGGTATGCGAGAGAGATATAAGTACGACTACAAACAATGTATTGTTTTCACTTGTTTGAATTGGTGGGAAAAGAATAGAAAGAAGCGGTGGAATGAAAAATCGCAAAATAATGAGGCTGTTCTAAAAGCTTAATGATGCACCCCTCCGACGAAGAAGCATCGAACCAGCACGAAAGCGGCGGAAGCAACAGGGCTGATTTTCCAAGGGGGGGCAGGTGCCTAGATCGATTGGAGGGGATTCACACTGTAAGAGTAGCCTAATTGGGCATAGACACACCTAAGGTAATGATGTACGTACCAATCCTATCCCACGCAATAAGACTGGAAGGTTTCAACTACCGCATACCTCAATAGAGCAATGATATCTAGGCGCTTAGAGAAATTTCAATGTTCCCATTGACAGCTCATGAACCTATCATTATTTGATGATAAAGAACAACAACGTTTCATGGAAGAATCAGAAGAGAGAGAAAAAAAAGCGGGCACCCCGTGGGCGCCACAATAACCCGAGTTTAGGAGAGGTCTTAGGTCTTAGGTCTTAGGTCTTAAGTTTTAAAGTTGTAAAATTATTCCTTAATTTTTTAAACTTAAATATTTTTTTAAAAATTAAATAAAATTAAATAAATTAAATAAAAATTATATATAAATAATTTAATTATTATTAATATTAAATATAAAACTTTATTACGTAATAATATTTTATTTTATTTTATTTTTTAAAATTTAAACTTTAATAATTAATTTTTTTAAAAGGTTAAAAATTTAAATTAAATTAAAAACATTATAAATTATAAAATATAAAGTTATAATAATTTAAAGTTAAATTTAAAATATTAAAATAAAATTTTATTAACTTTAATTTATATTAATTATATTTAATTTTAAATTTATTAAATTATTTTTATTTTTTTAAAATAAAATTAAAAACTTTTTAAAACGTTTTAAAAGTAAAATTTATAATATAAATATATATAAAGTTATATTATATATAAATATATATATAAATACTTTTTATAACTTTTATTTAATTTTATTTAATTTAAAATTTTATTAATTTTTAATTTTTTTATTTTAATTTAAAAGTAAATTAAATTAATTAATTAAAATTTTATTTTTAATTTTAAATAAAGTTTTTATATAATAATTAAAATAAAAATAATTAATTATTTTAATTAAAGGTTTTTTACGTTAAAATTTAATTTAAAATTATTATGTAAAATAATAAAATAATTAATAAAATAATTAATAAAATTTATATAAAGTAAAAATTTAAAAGATTTTTTTAAAAAATTAAATAAATAAATAAATAAATAAACATATAAATAAATAAATAAATAAATAAATAAATAAATAAATAAATAAATAAATAAATAAATAAATAAATAAATAAATAAATAAATAAATAAATAAATA